>JAOTQJ010190411.1:10293-21597 GCA_025642045.1 Solanum sejunctum
TTGCTTTGATTGATTCGGGTGCCACCCTTTCCTTTGTTACCACCTTTGTTGCTAAAAAGTTCCATGTTCAGTTGGAGATTGGTTGCATGTATACTATGCTTCTATTGATTGTAGAACTCATAGGTTCAAGTTTCACTTTCAAAATAAACCCATCCTTGAGTGAGAAAGTCATGATTTAGTAGGAAGGGGTAGGTTCATCTCACTTAGTAAAGCCCATAGGTTGACTTCCAAGGGGTGTTTGTATCATCTTGTGAGGGTCAAAGATGTGGAGCCCAAAGTCCCTTTCATTGAGTCATTTCTAGTTGTTAATGAGTTCCTTGATGTCTTCCCAAATAACCTACCCAAAGTGGAGATAGATTCCGATATAAATTTTCTTCCCGTCACCCAACCTATCTCCATTCCCTCTTACCATAGAGCCTCAGCGGAGTTGAAGGAGTAAAAGGAGCAATCAAAGGATTATTGCAGAAAGGATTTATTAGACCTATCCAATCTCCTTATGATGCACCAGTGTTATTTGTAAAGAATAAAGATGGGTCGCTTAGAATGTGTATTGACTACCAGCAGCTCAATAGGATCACTACAAGAATAGATATCCTCTTCCAAGGATTGATAACTTGTTTGACCAATTTCAAGGGGCTAGCTTTTTCTCTAAGATTAGTCTTCTGTCTGGTCACCATCAAGTGAGGGCGAGGGAGTATGAAATTTGTAAGATGTCCTTTTGGACTAGATATGGTATTATGAATTTGTGGTGATGTCATTTGGGTTGGCTAATGCACCGACCATCTTCACAGACCTAATGGACAAAATCCTCAAGACCTACCTTGATTTCTTTGTTGTGGTCATCATTGATGATATTTTGATCTATTCACATAGCAGAGAAGAGCATATGGGTCATTTGAGGGTTGTGTTGCAAAGGTTAAGGGAGGTGAGATTGTATGCAAAATATGATAAGTGTGAATTTTGGTTGAAGGAGGTTGCATTTTTGGGTCATGTGGTGTTAGGAGATGGTATAAAAGTGGATCGTAAGAAAATTGATATGAACAGGAATTGGCCTAGACCATTGACCTTATTGGATATTAGGAGTTTCTTAGGCCTTATGGGTTACTATAGAAGGTTTTTGAATAGGTTCTCCTCCATTACTTCTCCTATAACAAAAGTGACTCAAAAGAAGGTAAAGTTTGTGTGGACTGATGAAGGTGAGAAAAGCTTCCAAACATTGAAAGATAGACTTGTGTCTGCTCTTATATTATCTCTACTAGATTGGCTGGAGGGTTTTGTTGTGTATTGTGATACACCTAGAGATGGCTTGGGTTGTGTATTAATGCAAAATGGTAAGGTAATATCCTATGCTTCTAGACAACTCAAAGTGCATGAAAAGAACTATCGTACCCATGATCTTGAATTGGCCATCGTGGTGTTTGCATTAAAGATTTGGCATCATTATTTATATGGGGTGCGTGTTGATATCTTCACTGATCATAAAAGCCTTCAATATGTCTTCACTTAAACATATCCTAACTTGAGACAAATAAGGTGGCTAGAACTCCTTAAGGACTATAACATAAGTGTGTATTACCATCTGGGTATGGCAAATGTTAGGAAGGATGCTTTGAGTCGGGTGCCCATGGGTAGCCTAAATCATGTGGATGGTGTTGAAATTGAGAGGACTAGGGAGGTGCGTAGGTTGGCTAGATTGGGGGTAAGGTTGGAAGAAGTGGGCGATGATATTGTTGTGCTTAATGGTTCTAAATCTTCTTTGGTTGATGATTTGATAGCAAAACAAGATCTAGACTCCTCTTTGCTTGTACTGATGGCCTTGGTGAAAGAAGGCAAAATAGAGGTTTTCTCCCAAGGGGGAGATGGGCCCTTAGATACCAAGGTAGGTTGTGTGTGCCATGTGTTGATTGTTTAAGGGAGAAAATTCTTGATGAAGACCATAATTCCTCTTATTCTATTTACCCGGGTTCCACCAAAATATATAGAGACTTGAGGGATATATATTGGTGGGGAGGCATGAAGAGGGACATTGCCAAATTTGTTTTCAGTTTCCATAGTTGGCAATAAGTCAAAGCCAAACATCAAAGGCCGATTGACCTAACCCCAGACATAGAGATTCCTGCTTGGAAGTGGGAGGTAGTTAATATGGATTTCGTGGTTGGGTTGCCTAAGACAACAAAAGGTTTTGATTCCATATGTTGATAGAGTAACGAAATCGGCTCACTTTTTATTAGTCAAGACTACATATGGGGATGAAGAGTATGCAAGGTTATACATCCAAGAGATAGTGAGGATACATAGGGTTCCCTTATCCATTATATCGGATCATGGTGAAAAATTTTCTTCACACTTTTGGAGATCTTTTCAAAGGGGTTTTAGTACCAAAGTTTACCTAAGTACGACCTTCCACCCTCAAACGGATGGCCAAGATAAAAGGACAATTCAAACACTTGAATATATGCTTAGGTCTTGTGTCTTTGAGCTTAAAGGTCGTTGGTTTAACCACATTCCATTGATTGAGTTTGCCTTCAATAATAGATATCACTGTAGCATTGGTATGGCTCCTTTTGAGGCTCTTTATGGGAGAAGTTGTAGATCACCGGTGGAATGGTTTAAGGTTAGAGAGGTGTATTTATTAGGGCTAGATCTTGTTTTGGATACTCTTGAGAAGGTAAGGATTATTAGGGAAAGGTTGGGGACAGCCCAAAGTCGTCAAAAATCCTATGTCGATGTAAGAAGAAGAGATCTAGAATTCCAAGTGGGTAATCGGGTTTATTTAAAGGTTTATCCAATGAAAGATGTGGCTTGTTTTGGTAAGAAAAGGAAATTGAGTCCTAGGTATGTTGGTCCTTATGAGGTGATAAAGAAGGTTGGTAAGGTGGATTATGTGTTGAGGTTGCCTAGTGAGATGAATTTGGTTCATCCAGTATTCTATGTCTCTATGTTGAGGAAATTTGTTGGTGATCCTAATGCCATTGTGCCTCTTGATGTTATGGGTTTTGTTGATGACAACTTAACGTATGGGGAGGTTTTGGTTCAAATCATGGATAGGCATGTAAAGAGATTGAGAAACAAAGAGGTAGCATCCGTTAAGGACTTTGGAGGAACTAACAAGTTGAACATGTTACTTGAGAGGCCAAAGTAGACATGCAAAAGCGATACCCTCATCTCTTCCACTCCACTCAATCCTAAGGTACTAATTCTAAGTCCCCTATGTGACTTCAAGTCTTATATTTCAAACCCTATGTCATTGATGTGCATTGATGTTTAAGTTGGCAATTTGTAATGATTTCACACTTATAATGGGATTTTGAAAGTGATGTTTAAAATGTAATGTTGGATTTATGTTAGGGCTGATTTGTTCATGGTTATTCTTGTCTTTTGCATCTCTTCAACATTCGGGCATGAATATTTCGAAGGGGAGATGTTGAAATGACCCCAAAAAGTGCTCGAAAATATGCATTTTAGATTATGATGCCTATATCTTGCTATATTGCATCCCACATATTTAGTACATTCAAACATACTGATGCATACTCTTGCCTACATGATATCACCATGTATTAACCGATGTCCGAGTTAATCATCCTTCGCCTCCATATGATTAGGCGGTGCTATTCCAAGTTTGTTGGTGAGTCCTCCATTTCGGGGACATTGGTTTATCTCTTTTCTCTATTATCTATACATTAAGACACTATCTTGTGTTATCTTTGACTATGAGGGTGAGCGCAGTTACTTTGTCTTGAAGCCCGCTCTTTCTAAGTTTTAGAAGTGTATATTGGACAAGGTATGTACTATATGTAAGCTTGACTCCTGAGATTTGACTTCGATGTTGATGCAACTTTTTCCCTTAGTCTTGTTGCCATTACTTATATTTATATAGGTTTTTCTATACTTCCACAACCACAGATGTGTGACAGTATGCTAAGAGGCTTGTTTGGGGTCCCTTCGAGTTCCCCATTCGCCGTGTCAAGTCTAGGCCCTAGGTTTGGGTCGTGATAGGATGTTATGGTCTCTACCACATCTTGGGCACATAGCATTAGGCACCACATCACCACCTCCTTAGGGCCTTGGGTTTTCATTAGCATACCTTCTGTTAGGAGCATTGAAAGACCCTTGGCCATGATGAAACCTGCTACCTTTGAGACTTTTGAACCTTTCTTCGAAATGGGCCCTCATGGCCTCATTACCCTTTCTCTTTCTCAACTTCCTCCCCCAATGTTCATCATAAGTCAATAGGCAGGATAAGCCCATATCACAAATCACCATGGCTTCACGACATTCTTCATTTACTAAGTCAGATACACCCATCACAAATTTATTCATTCTAGACCTCGGCTCGGCCACCATTTGTAAAGTATATTTACATAGTTTGTTGAACTTGAGGGCATACTCCCTCACACTCATAGGTTGTTGCTTCAAATTCATGCACTCTATCATTTTGGCCTCCCTTAACTTAAGAGGGAAGAACTGATTGAGAAATGCCGCCTTAAACTCCTCCCAAAGGATCACGTTGTTATTCCCTTTCTCCTCCTACCGTTATGTAAACCAAATTTTTGCCACCCCCTTAAGTTGGTAAGCCGCCAACTCGGCCTTCTCCTCTGATCTAACACCCATGATAGATAATATTTTGTACACCTCATCAATGAATTCTTAAGGGTCCTCATCCACCTTAGACCCATGAAACTCCGATGGGTTCATCCTCATGAAATCCCTTACCCTAGATACCAAAATAGGAGCATGAGTGGATTTGACCCCTTGGTTAATTTGATTAGTCATAGTTTGAGCTTGCATGGCAATAGCATCCCAGAAATCTTCATGAGCCGGTTGTTCTTCGAGTGTACAAGCTCTCCTTTATCTTAGGATAGGCATGATCTAGAATAGAAAATAACATTAGTTAGACGAAAACCTTACCTTAAATTATACAGCACGATATGGATCAAACAGAAGGAAAACATTTCATAAAATGCCTCATAGCCTTTTACTCATAGTTGTGGTGCACTTCACAACCATGAATAAGAGTATAATCGACGTGGTATATTGGATGCTGAGGACAGCTAATAACCTAGTGCTATGATACGAAGTTTGTCACCAGCCAAGCCTAGGGCCTATATGTGACATCGCAAATAAGAACTCAAGGGGACCCTAAACAAGCCTCTTCGTATATCATCTACGCATCTTTTGTTAAGGAAGCAATTGAACAACAATAAGAGAATATAAAATAAGGACAAAGGACTAAGGTAAGTCTTTCATAGGATAAATCATCAATGGAGTCAAATCTCAAAGCGTAAATACATAACTTGTCCAATAACACCTCTAACATAGATTGGGCGGGGGCCAAGAAAACTTTTTGAGCTCACCATCATAGTTATAAACATCTAAACAAAGAAATAAGTCTTTATATAAAATAGGATCAATATATATTATCCTTGGAGTTAAGGACTCACCAAGCTTGCTTCAAGATATAGTATTAGCCACGTGGAGAAAGAGGATGATCAAGTGGAGCTATGGTTTCTACATGGTGACATCATGTAAACATAGAGTATCCATTAGTATATTTAAATGTACTAAGTATGTAGGATGTATTATCACAAAAGATAAGCAATATAGTCAAAATGCATAATTAGCCAATGGATAAGCATATAAGAATATGGCATGCATGAGTGATGCTTGAAGTAAACATACTTATATAGAACATATTACATGTGTAGTAAGAGACCATCATTATAGAATCTAAGCCTACCATCCCCATGGAAAGGCGACTTATGTATCAAACCCTTAATTGATTGATAGTTGTCATACCCTACCATCCATGGTGATAGAGGTATCAACCCCTCAATTGGTTGATGGTTGTCACACCCTTCTATCCATGGTGATTGAGGTATAAATACATCAATTTTGTTATTACTATCCATGGTGATTGAGATATATACCTCTCAATTCGGTTTATGATTGTCACACTCTACCATCCGTGATGATTGAGGCATAATACCTCCTCAACAAGGTGTGGTCACTTGCAACACGATAGATACTTTTAATGAAATTAGTACATGTATACATCCCTTTTATCATCATACAGTCATTCAAATATCATCATACAACATAGATTGATAGCTCAAAACAAGCTCAAATAGTCCACATTTCATGACAAACCCAACATAGTTTATAATCAAATCAAATTCATAGTAAGAAATCCTTAAGTAAATCAACTTGAGAACATATAATTTGTATAAAAAGGAATGTTGGGCACCATGGGTGAATGGACCCAATAGTTGAAATGCACATACATCAACTTTGGAGATTTCCTTGATGGATATTGAAATGAGAACTAGAAACTTAAGTGAATTCCTTAAGATACAAATGAATTTGGGACAATTGAAATTGAGTGAAATATTTGGCTAAGTGTTTGAGAGGGTTTGGGGGAATGTCTTGAATAATATGGGTTTGAAAAATGACTAAGTATAGGTGCTTTTATACATGGGAAGGCTAAGGGCCAAGGCCTCAAAGCCATGGACAAAAGTAAGAAAAACTAACAAATAAATATACAGGTCTGCACCCTGGACGCATCGTGCTAGGGACGTGGATTGATTCTTTTTTTTGATAATTTATGGAAAATGAAATTTTCATATGGTTGCTCTAAAATCAGAACCTATTTCCCACTCAATGTTTTCCCATGATCATAAATATGAAGTTGGATTTTTGATATCACGCATAGATTTTTAGATATATGAAAATTATGATTATGGACATTTTTTAGGCAAATTTTTGGGCACTTTTTGGGGCATCTCAACTAGAAAGCATTTTGATTCTATTTAATTTGTGGTTGACAGAATGATAAAGTCGACTTATTACCTACCAGTCAAGACTACTTATGGTGCCAAAGATTATGCCAAATTATATATTCATGTGTTGGTTAGATTGCATGCGGTGCCCTCGTCTATCATTTCAAATCATGGTGCTCAATTCACTTCTCACTTTTAGAGGTCCTTCTAAAGTGGTTTTTGTACCAAGGTTAATCTTAGCATGGCCTTTCTCTCTCAAACGGATGATCAAGCCAAAATAACTATAAAAACTCTTAACGATATGCTTAGAGCTTGTGTTTTGGCATTTAAGGGTAGTTGGGATGAAAATCTTTCGCTCATTGAGTTTGATTACAATAATAGCTCTCATTCAAGCATTAGTATCGCTCTTTCTAAGGCTCTCTACTGTAGATATTATAGATCCCTAGTTTAATGGTTTGAGGTGGGGGAGATGGATTTATTGTGTTCGGACTTAGTCATGGAAGCCTTGGACACGGTGAAGTTGATAAGGGAGAGGTTGAAAACTGACCAAAGTTTACAAAAGACATATTCCGATGTGAGGATAAGGGATCTTGAATTAAAAATTAGGGATTGTGTCTATTTGAATGTCTCACCCATGAAGGCTATGGTTCGGTTTGGCAAGAAGGTTAAGTAGAGTCCAAGATTTATGGGTCCCTATAGAGTGTTGAGAAAGATTTTGGTAAGGTGGCCTATGTGTTGGAGTTTCCCATTGACATGAATATGGTTCATCCGGTCTTCCATGTATCAATGTTGCGAAAGTGTATGGGTGACCTAAGTGCTATTGTATCTTTGGATGTTGTGGGCAAGGTAGAACACAATTTGAATTTTGAAGAGGTTCTATAGAAATCTTTGATAGACAAGTGAAAAGGTTGAAGAACATGGATATAGCTTCCATTAAGGTCCTTTGGAGGAACCAACAAGTTGGAAGTGCCACATGGGAAGTAGAGACGGATATGCAAAAGCGATATCCATATCTCTTTCACTCCAATCGAGCCAAAGGTACTAATTTAAGTCTCCTACATGATTTCAAGTCTTAACTTTAAGCCCTTATGACATTTTCATTCATTCATGTTTATGATGACTAGTTAATGATGATTTTGACATTCATATTGAGATTTTTGAAAATGATGTTTAAATGTATTTATTACAGTCATGGTGTGCTGAAATCTTCATGATTATTTCTCTTATGTATATTTCTTTGATATTTGGGGATTAATGTTCCCAAGGGGGAGATATTGAAACACCCCAAAAATGCCCGAAAAAGTGTCCCGAAAATGTGCCTCGAAAATGCCCATAATCATAATTTTCATATATCTCAATATTTGTGTATGATATTGAAAACCGACTTCATAACTGTGATCAAGGGAAAAATTGGGTGTGAAATAAGTATAACCTCAATTTTAGAGCATCCGTAGCAAAAAATAATATTCCAAAAAAATGAATTTCCAAAGAGGATCCGCACCCAGCTGCGATGCACTAGGGGTGCAGATTAGTGTTATTTTAGGTTCTTGGTTTTCTGTATTGGCTTAAGGCCTTGGGGTGTTAGGTACATGCCCTCCTATGCGTAAAAATATCTATACTTAGTCATTTTTCAACTCTATATCACATAAGACACTCCCAAAACCCTTAACACTTAGCCAAATATTTGATCCAAATTCAAGTGTCCCAATTCATTTCTCGATCTCAAGAACTTCATTCAGACTTCAAGTTCTCATTCAAATCTTCATCAAGGAAATCCCCAAATTTGAGGGATGTGGGTTACAACCATTATGTTCTTTCACCCATGGGGCCCAAAATTTCTTTTTATGAAAATTGCATGTTTTCAAGTTGGATTATATATAGATCTCTTATTATAAATTTGATTATAAAACTATATTGAGGTTTCATAAAATGTTGACTATTTAAGCATGTTTTGAGCTATGAATCTATTATATATTATGGGATTTGATAAGGGGATTCAAGCTATATTGCTTGAGGGTTTTACTATGTGTTGGTGGGTCGATTTACCTTGAATTTGCTCATATGATTTCACTCTTGAATTGCATGATATTGAACTAGCATTAAATACCCGACAAGTATTTGACTAAATATCTTATTAAGGATTCTTGGGTACTAATGGTCTATTGCATATCTTTTGAGTCAAGTAACTTTACGATGATAAAGGAGGATGTATATATGTATTGAGTTCATGAGAAGTATATATAGTATTGCAAGTTGACAACACCTTGTTGGAGGGTGACATGCCCAACCACCTTGTGAGGGGATGACATGCATTAACCACCTTGTTGCGGGGTGACATGCCCATACTACCTCGTTAAGAGGAATGTACCTCAACCATCTAGTTGAGGGTTAGCATGCCCATACTACCATGTTGAGCGGTATCTACCTTAACCACTTTGTCAGGGGGTGACATGCTCATACTACCATATTAAGGGGTATGTAGCTTAACAACCTTGTCGGGGGTGACATGCCCATACTATCATGTTGAGGGGTAGATACCTCAATCACCTTCCAAGGGGGTGACATGCCTTAGATTCCAAGTAATAGTTTGCTTGGTCTTTGATGATGGTCCCTTCCTACACATGTAATATGTTCTATTCAAGAATGTTTTACTTCAAGTATGTGTCATCCATGGCATATTGTTATTATACTTATCCATTACTTATTCTTATACATTTTGATTAGATTTCCTATCACTTGTTGCATCGCATCTTATATACTTAGTACATTTAAATGTACTAATGTATACTCTATCCCTACATGATATTACCATGTAGGAATAGGATCTCCTCACGATCATCCTCCACGTGGCTCATTTTGATGTCTTGAAGATAAGCTTTGGGTGAGTCCATATGTTCGGGGACACTAGCTTTGTGATCTTACTTTTGTTATCTCTTTACATTGAACTTTGATACTATTAGGAAGATCCCGGAAAGTGTTTTATCCCCCCAGCCCAATCTATGCTAAAGGTGTTGTTGGACCAATTTGTGTAATTATACTATGATCTTGACTCTTGAATATTTTATGATTATCAAAGACTTCCCTTAGTCCCTTTATCCTTACTTATATCTCTTAATGTTGTTATTTTGCTTCTGCGATCGAGGATATGTGATTGATATTCTAAGAGGCTTGTTTAGGGTTCCTCCAAGTTCCCCATTCGCCTTGTCACGTCTAGGCCCTAGGCTTGGGTCGTGACAGATCATGCCCCCATGCTCACTTAAACCTGAAATCACTTATACTTAGCCATTTTCAACTCTACTAACTCACAAAACCCTCTCTCAATCCTTAGTAAGACTATCAATTCTCTCGTTCAAATCTAAGGATTTCAACTCAATTTTTGGACTCAAGGACTCATTTCAAGCTCAAAGTCTACTTCAAGTTCACCTCAAAGGATTCAAGGTTTAAGGTATGTGGACTTTCATCCATGGGTATTTTCCCCCATAGAGCCCAACCTTCCGATTTAATGAAAATTGCATGTTTTTAAGTAGTATTATCTATGGGTATCTCTAATTATGAAAGATGAGCAAAAATCATGTTGGGCATTTGACAAGTATTGATTGATTATGCATGGATATCTATTTCAAGGATGTTCCATGAAATTGATTTTTTCTGATGAGAATAAGCATGTTTTTAGCTACGAAACTATGAACTATTATGATATTTGGTGATGGATCTCAAGTTACCCTACGTGAGGGTTTTACTACATTTTGGTGGGTTGATTTTCATTGAGTTTACTCATATTATTTCATTCTAGAATTGCATGATTTTGAACAAATAGTATGAACCCACCATGTGTTTGATAAATTTACGTTATAAGAATTCTCAAGATATTGATGGTCTATTACATGATTTACAAGTCAAGTGACTTTACAATAATTAAGGGATTTTAAATAGATATTGAATTCGTGAAAGGTATCTTTGATGTTGCAAGTATCATGTTCAGCCCTATTTCAAGATTTTCACCTCTTGTGAGCCATTCATGTTTAAGCAATGGATTATGTGTGATTGTTATCTACTTTCATATTCAATTTAGGCTCAGTATTAGAGAGTTACTCAAATCATGTTATCATGTCTCTTACAAGTTATTAATGTTATGATTAAAGTATAATTGTGCCAAATATTCCATGGGATTTGACTTAGTGCCAATTGAGACTTAAGATAGGGGATCAATTCAAGGGGTCCTTTTGTAAAGTCATAGTCTCTAAACTTTGTTCCACTATAAGATTAGACATGATCTCTCTGATAGTTTTCTAGAAGAAACATCTAGCTATACCACACCTTTCAAGGGGGTAATATTCCTCGATCACCTACACAAGGGGGTGACATGCCTCAAATTATTAATTGTGTTGTTACCATAGTAAGTAGATCACACCTTGTCAAGGGAGTGACATTGTAACACCCCATATCTTACAATACTTGTACTATGCAAATGAAATATGATATGGTTTGGTCAAATCAGCACCCATTTTTAAAAGTGCTTGAATCT
>JAOTQJ010190441.1:0-21595 GCA_025642045.1 Solanum sejunctum
TATTTATATTGTGTCTGGGTTGCTGCTGGATTTTCTTTGCAGGTGCAGTTAGTGAATAAAACAGAGGAAACTCTGCCGAAATTTCGGTAGGTTTCCAGGTCGGTTTCATTGGGAATTTAAGGTTAGCATGTGTCTAGATGTCCCTATCGGACACTAGTCACGACCCTAGATTGGGGCGTGACATTTTGTTACCCATTTTCATTTCCTATTCATCACTATCTTGATCGAGATCGTAACACTAGGCGGGGTTTAATGTTGGCTACCATTAAACAACAAGCAAAATGAAGAAAATGGATAATACCTGTAAATACTCAACTCAAGAAGTGCAAATAATTTGGATTTTCTAAGCTAGTTACTCATGGTTCCTATAATCCCAAGTTGTGGGTTTAGCCACTCATGGCTTGCGCACACAAATCAACAATGAAGTAAGAAGACATGGAAGATTTCTTACCCAAGAAAATGGAAGAACAATAAAACCCTTTTTGCAGTTAGAATCACAAGATTGAATGATAAGATTAATCCACAATTGAATCTAAAATTCCCAAAGTTGAGTCTCAAAGTAAAACCCTAAAATTCTACTCTCTAAAATATCTCTACCATCTTAAATTTTGTGAATAATAATGAAAAGATCCTCCAAAAACCCTAAGATATACTATTTATAGTATTTGCAAAAAGATCCTTCAAATAATTAAAAAATCTAGTCAGCATCTACTATGACTCGTAGCTACAACTCATAGAGTGACCTACGAGTCGTAGTCGGGCTTTTGTAGTCAGCACTTGACATTTTCAACTTCACTGCTACGCTCCACTTCTACGAGTCGTAGTTTGGTCGATGACTCGTAGTACCTTGTCGTAGTCTACTCTTGCATTTCTTGGTCAAATTTTAATCAACACTGTTAATTGCTACAAGGTCTCCCTTTACGAGTCGTAGAGAGGATTTCGAGCCATACCTTGAGCTCGTACGGCTAAACTTCAAATTTTTAGATTTTGCTTTTGAATACTATTAAATGCTATGAACAATCTCTATGACTTATAGCTTCTGAGATGACTCATAGTGGAGTCCATAGGTCTTGAAATTCAACAATATCTGCTACTTTTCCCAAAATCAAGCCAACTTGTATTTTCTGCAAAAACAAACACAAAAACATATTAAAAAACATAAAAAGTCACATTGACAACACACAAAATCCCATGTTTTTGGCATCAAATGTGTTACATTTTGACAGCACATCAACACCCTCAACTAGAATTATTACTTCTCCTCAAGCGACGACTCAGTCTAGATAGATAATAAAGCAATACATAGCAATTAACTCAATGGCATATACCATACGCAACTCAACTCAAGTAACTGCAATAGCTTTTTCAAAACTTGATCATGCAGCTAATAAGCAAACCATAACATATGGATACATTTGACAATCCAACTATGACGAGTTAAGGAGTATCAACAATTCACATTCACTGATCAAGTCAAATGCTAACCATGCGATGCAAATGCCCTAATAGAAAAGAAGTCCCTTTTTTAACACTCAATATGCTTTTAAAAGTTGCTCATGGGACTGTGCAAGTATACTCACTCTCATAAATGAGATTCATGCATGATGACCAATACCATAGGCTAGCCCATATACTCATAACTTGGACTATTGATTAATTGGATTAGAACTACCTTAGGACTTTATAGGCTTGTAATGTAGGCTCATGGGGCTTTGGGATGGCGTTTTGGACAATTAGTGACTAAGAGACAACCTTGAACCATGATTTTCAATACTTTCATCTTAATAACTCAACCATTCTCAACTCATTATCCCTTTTTCTCCATTTTCAGGATTTTTTGGGTATTTTCTCTTCATTTTTTAGCTTGTGCCTTATCTTCAAATTCATTTTGCTTTTTCAGCTCATTCTAAGGCATCTTTTTCTCTTTCTCTCTTACCCAATACATGATTTTGTACTCTTTATTTTATTTCTAACTCACCACCTCATTTTTGCTATTGTACCACAACATAGGTAACCCTCAACTAGGGCTTTTAGCCTGAGGTGAAGTACACAATATCCAATCCCCAAACTAGGGCCACTTTTGGTAGCCACCCTCAACTAAGGCTTTTTGTCTCAATCAAGGTTCACAATGTTCAAGGATAGGCAAGGCCAACATCAAAGTATTTAACTAGATAAGGTTAAGCTAATTAAGTGTTCAGAGAGAAAAAAAGTACATGTAAAGCTCAAACATTTGGAACAAGGGAAAAACTCTTTCATTTGGTTAGTCATTTAGGCAAAGATGGACTAAATCAAAGAACAAGGGCCTAAGATCCCTTCCTAATCCATACAATCTCCTATACAAGGCAATGTAATAGGGTAAGTTCTAAATCAGTGTATAATGTATGAATACAACAAAATTAGCTCATATGAACATGGTACTGCACACATAGCCAGCAAAGACTCACAGATCATGCTTTAAGCAACAATTTGCCTTGACTTAATCAAAACAAACATTGTCAAACCATTCAAACATGCAAGATTGCAACATAACTACTAATCAACAAAATTTTCATGGGTACCAATTTTTCAAAATTTTTCATAAATCATTTAAAACAATGTACATGCTAGAAGTTTAACTACCATATACGACAAATATTATCTACAATGTCTAAAATATGTCAGTTCAACAAAAAATAAAAATATCTACGAGGCAAAAGAACACACAAAAAAAAAACCTTGGGATCAAAAATTGGGATATCTATGCACTAAAAGCTACACAGACTTCACCCTAGTCCATAGCTACCCATACCCCACCAAAAATCATGTACTTTGTCCTCAATGTATTGTGAAAAATAAAAATCAGCATAGGGTCAAAAAAAACAAACTTATCATGGTGTCTAGGAACTGCTCTCTGTCTATCCCTGAGCATCCCACTCTCGCAGGGTAGTCTGTGCTTCAGCTATGCTAGATGACCCAATACCCTTCAATTGATCAAGCTCCTGGGCTCTCCTCAACTCTTCTTCTTCTTTCGACATCCTCAAGACGAACCCAACTACCTCCTCATCCAGCTCCTTATCACCCTCAGAGGTCTTCTGGCATATTGGCCGCTCCTCATCATCATCAGCCTCAATAAGTCTCTTCCTAGGAACATGCGGTTGTGGATCCTTCGACTTAAACATGTCAATAGTGACTCATCTCCAAGTGTAGACCCAGGAATTATAACTGAAGTCGCTAATGATGTAATCAGGTCAACACTAAACTTTATCAACTTTTCACTAAAGGCTAACAAGTTTGTTGTCCAGGGCTCGGCAAGCCTCTTCTGCACTCGCTCCTTGAAGGTGTCAACTTTGTCATCCACTATAGCAATATGCTGGTTAACTATAGAAGTAGTGAATACCTTGTGTGAATCCTCCAACTTCTGAACTATCTGTTGGACCCTTTGCTTAATCTACCACATAAGCTGAGCCAACTGAGCCTCAGCCCGTTATATTCTCTATACCATAGCCTGAAAAGCAATAGCAGACATATTGTCTATAGAAGGAGTTCGTGATGTAAATGCTTTGGTGTGGGTACAGTTGTAGTGGGACCCATCTCAATATCGACTGCCTCACACTACTTTAGTCCGTCATCAGTAGTAGCAGCTGGAGTAGTAGTAGCAGCAGTCGTCGAACCCTCAGCCCGTGGCTTAAGCATAAATGTCTCAAGCATACGAGGCTATGCTTACTGGAGTTCCATGGGGTTCTCATCAGCCTTGAACAGGCTGGGATCAATAGTATGGATGGCCACGACTATGGGATATATATGAAGTGATACCTCCACCTTTGCTTCCATGTAGAGTCTATAAATTAGCATCGGGAATGGCATGCACGTGTTTCTTCTGAGTTTGTGCTTACTAATATATATGCTCTACCATGAGTCAGGCCCAATCAATGTCATAGCCAACTAAGATGCTGGCCACCAGAATAGCTCGCTCCAACGTAATAATATTATTTCTGAAAGTGAACCGGATGTGATACTTGACAATAGCTCACCAATACTTAGAAGGGAAGGAGAGGGAGGATTTTGCTCTCGACTCTAAATGCAGTGATGCATAAAGGCTCTAGAGTATGCTCAGCTATCTTACTAGTAACCCATCTCAGAAGATAACTTGTCTTCTAGTCCTTACTCTTGGCAATGATAACTTGTCTAATTTGCCTAATCTATTGATCAAACTCAGTTGTAGATTGCAATAATCTGTATATGAGATGAAACTATATGCAACAGATCATCTCTTCTGATATGTCGACCCGCTGACCTCTAGCCAATACCTTTCTCATTCTGGGTTGGTCGAGAGGTTTCTTCCCCTTGGAAAGATCTTGAATAATGGTTGTTATGTAGTCTAAATAAAATTCCCGCACCACAAGTGGGGAGTACTTGCCTAACTTCTCAATCAACCACAAGAGGCCATGTCGTCTGATGTCACACTCTAGTCTAGAGACATGGCTCAGTCCTACGTCAATCAGCCGAGGCTCCTTATAAAATGATTGTGTTGGCTTCCCTTTCCCCTTTAGCTCTAACCCCTCATCATAAATCACCTTCATCCCCTTAACAACCCATCGATGATACTGAGGGTCTAGGTGGCTCCTCCATCCTGGGGTGCTTTCACTAAATGAAACTCTAAACCAGAAGGAGTCAACTGTATCAAACTCCTCTCAGACCCATCATCATATCCTTCCTAATCAAACTGGGAGGAACTAATTTCTTGCACTTGGGTCTGGGTAGCTCGTGTAGCAGCCGCCCTAGTATGAGGCACCTGTGCTTCAGTGTCGATACAGATGTTGTAGATCTCATTCAATCTACCTGAATGCTCATTTCAAGACTCATCATCCACAAGTCTTGTATTAACAACCCTTTTTGCTACAAGTTTTGTCTTAGGGGCCATATTACCTAAAAATGATCACAAACAAACCATGATCAGTGCTAAAACATTCAACACAATAAGACAAAATCAAATGAAAAACACAGGAAGATCAACATGTATCAGTTATAGATGGCAGATAAGAGAGTCAGGTATGATTCATAGTGGAGACTATGAGTCGTACTGTGACCTCATAGTCCACAGGTGCATAATAATTTTGAACACTGAAACTAGGTACAAGACGTAGTTATGACTCATAGCCTTAACTATTGGTCATAGACAGGTCTTGCACAAGGTTTCAATTATCAATATTTACACAGACTTATATCTATGAGACCCCACTATGGTTCATAGAGGGAACAACGACTCATAGATGGGCTTTTACAGTGAGTACTGGGGAATCTTAGGCCATTGTTGCTTACTACGAGAGACAACTATGACTTGTAGACTTATCTATGAGCCGTAAAAGGCTTTCAACAACAACAACATACCCAGTAAAATCCCACAAGTGGGGTCTGGGGAGCGTAGAATGTACGCAGACCTTACCACTACCATAGAAGTAGAGAGGCTGTTTTCGAGGAACCCTCATCTCAAAACCTATAGCATAAAAAACTAGATATGATAAAAGGAAGGGAACATATGATGAACTAAAATAAAATAAAACTAACGCACTCAACAGATAAACCAAACATATGATGAAAAAAAAAACAAAATAAAAAAATACCTAACCCTACCATTAGCCTGCTACTCTAATTCGCGACCTCCACTTTTTTCTATCTACGGTCATGTCCTCAGTAAGATCAAGTTCTGTCATATCTTGTCTAATCACCTCCCCCCAGCACTTCTTCGGTCTAGCCCTACCCCTCCGAGTATCTCCCAAAGCAAACCTCTCACACCTCCTAACAGAAGCAAAGGTGCTCTTTCTCTGCACATGTCCAAACCATCATATTCTCACTTCTCTCATCTTTTCGACCACCGGGGGCACCTCCAGCTTCTCCCGAATAGCCTTATTCCTAACCTTATCACTCGTGGTGTGACCACACATCCATCTTAGCATCCTTATCTCTGCGACCTGCATCTTCTAAACATGTTCCTTTTTAATTGGCCAACACTCCACTCCATACAATAATGATGTCTAACCACCATTCTTCAAAAATTACATTTGAGTTTAGGTAGTATCCTCTTGTCGCACAAAACACCAGAGGCAAGCCTTCATTTATTCCATGCAGCCCCAATACGATGTGTAACATCCTCGTCGATATCGCCACTACTCTGGATGATAGACCTAAGGAACTTAAAGTTTTCCCTCTTAGGGATAGGTTGAGTGGCAAGTCTCACATCAAAGTTTGCCACATCCCTCTCATCACTAAATTTGCACTCCATGTAGTCAGTTTTGATCCTGCTCAACTTGAATCCTTTGGACTCCAAGGTATGTCTTCAGGCCTCCAACCTTTCATTAACTTTAGTCTGAGTCTCATTAATCAATACTATGTCATCATCAAATAACATACACCATGGAACCTCCTCCTGGATAGATCACATCAGCTCGTCCATCACCAAGGCAAACAAGAAAAAGCTCAACACAGATCCTTAGTGGAGTCCCATCTCATAGGAAAATACTTTGAGTCTCCTTCCACCGTTCTTACTCTAGTTTTGGCTCCATCGTACATGTCCTTAATCGCCATGATATATGCCACTGGACATATTTCACCTCTAAAGACATCTCTTGGGACTTTGTCATATGCCTTCTCGAGATCACGTAGGAGGCATTCATAGCAGGAAAAAACAGATGCTTGGGTTTCCTGAATTCACCATACGGACTTCAAACATAACCAAAACATGAATAAAATAGCATTGAAGCAAATACATTTCATCCACAAATTAAGCACAAAATAACCCAAACCTTCAAGATGGTTGCACTACTAATTTACCCCCATCAACATAGTTTCGACCATATATACGCATTCAAATGCAATTTCCCCAACTCATTTGCATTTTTTTCAAATGACTATTCCTAAATCACACAAAGATCAGTCAAACACATACATAAAGATTCAGGTAATTATTTCACTAGCATACCAAGAATTCATCAACCCAAAAGTTAACATAACATTACCCTAGCCCAAACATCATCATGCTACTAAGATTTTGCAAATCAGTACACAATTGAAAACCAATACTATTTAATTGATCAACAATATCCAACATAGCATGATCATCCAACCAAAATAACAAGGGCAAATCCTACAATTCAAGTTTAACACTATTTATTTGTATTAGAACCCTAGTTCCTCTCAATACCTTCACATCTACAAGTAGTATTCTTGGTAACAATTTCAACCACAACTTCACCCAAACAATTCAAAGAAAAATTATTATTGGAGTTAGAACAAACCAAGACACATACCATAGGAGATGATGATAAAAGATGAGTAAAATGAGAAGAATGGGGAGCAAAACCCTAGCCGCCAGTTAATCTCGCCAGAAATGTGGTTGGGTGGCTGGAATATTGATTTAAAAAATGTTGGGAAGGGGGAGTATTAGGGGTTAATTTGTGATTAGGATTAAAGAATTTTGGGTCAAAATGATTTTGACCCCTTGTAAAGGTTATCGGGTTAAATTAAAAATTTACTTGAGTCGGGTTTACAAAAACCCAACTATGGGTTGTAGCTGAGACTAGGGCCATAGGGCTTGGTCTCGTAGGCCACTCAACACTTAGAAAAAATTTAAAATCATACCTGGTCACTACGAACCCCATCTATGACTCGTAGCTTGGACAACGAGTCATAAAGTTGGCTTGTAGTATGAGTGTCAACTTTATGTGATCATTGTTACCCTCTACGAGGAATGACTATGAATTATAGGGTACATTATGGCTCATAGGCCAGGTCATAGAAGTTGCTTCAATTGGCATAGAAAATTTTTCCACTTTGTTCAAAATCTACATAATGTTTTCTCAAAGTACACCATTATACCAACATACAACCAACTCATTGTCTAAAAACAAAAATAAACACACTCAAAATGCTACCTAAAAATCTACAAATTATCAATAAAATCTTAAATAAACAAAAGCATTATAACCTCTTGGGTTGCCTCCCAAGTAGTGTCTAATTTAGTGTCGCGGCATGATTTAGCCATCTTGAGTAGTCAAAATTCCTCAATAGCCCATACTTCAAAATCTTGAGTAGTCAAAATTCCTCAATAGCCCATACTTCACTTTTGAGTTCATCGGGGTGCTTCATAGACTGGCAAATGTCAAAGACCAATTCAACATCGCCGATAATACAAGGGATGGTACATGTAATGGGATCTTCCCTTTTTTGGACTAAATATTTGGTGGTAATGTCACTATAATATTGGAGATCTTGCAAAAGTTCTTAGCTCACTTTACGCTTTTTTATAATCAAATCTTTCATATATTTAGCGTACCTAGACCTCTTCTCCAATGATTCAATAAGGGGAATATTGATGGACAATTGTTTTAATATGGAGAGGAAGTGTTTGAACTTACCATCCTCTTCCTTTTGCTTGAGCCTTTGAGGAAAATGAGAAGGAGGTCTTAGGATAGTCTTGTTCTTTACTTGCTCCTTCACTTCACCTCTCACCCCAATGTTGACCAAACCTTCTTCCTCAACCTCAACTTTGTCATCAATACTCTTGTCACAATCCTCATCAATAACCATCGGCATTGGAGAGTCAATGATACTCCTTCCACTCCTCGTCATAACCGCCATGCAATGTCCCTCACTCTTAAGGTTTTGAACCATATTTCTTACCAAACTACCCTTTTGATGTTGATTCTATTGGACAGATACTTGATCGAATTATTGCTCTAATTGCTTTATTGCCACTAAATAGGACTCTATCTTTTGGTTGATACTTGAGATATCCTATTTCATCCCTTTCAAAGTCTTATCTTGATTCTTGACTTTTTTCAATAATTTGTCAAATATCTCTTCTATTCTTGAATTGCTAGAAACTGCATCATGATTATGGGGAGGCACATAAGGACCATTTCTATACCCATCTCTTTGGCCCCACTTGGGTTCTAGCACCCTATCTCTCTCAAAATAACCACCATGGTTATCTTTATATGCACACTCTCGGTATTAGTTCCAACCTTAATTTCCATAACCTTGATGCCAATAGTCCAAATTAGATCCTCGGGTGTTGTTCCAGAAACCTACCACTTGATCTCTAACAAAGCAAGCATCCTCATAAAAAAAATTTCTTCATAAATTGGTGCTCTAAGAGGCTTGTAGTACTATGCCAAGCACAAGAAACTTCTAATATCCAGTGGAGTCAGGGGCCTAGGCCAATTTAAAACTACTTTCGTCTTTTTAGGATCCATTTTAATCCCTTCACCTAATACCACATTCCCTGGAAATGCAACTTCTTTTAACCAAAATTGACATTTATTAAACTCAGGAAACAACCTCTTATTCATCAAGGTTTGCAACACTACCCTAAAATGTTTCACATGTTCTTCCTCACTTTAGGAGTATATCAAAATATTATCAATCAACACCACCAGAAATATATAAAGGTAGGCTTTAAAGATCCTATTCATAAGATCTATAAATATCATCAGAGCATTAGTTAGACCAAATAACATCACCAAAAATTCAAAATGTCCATATCTCATCCAAAAAGTCATTTTAGGGATATCATATTCGCTCACACTCATTTGATGGTATTTGGGCTGAAGATCAATATTAGAAAAATGACTAACCACTAGCAATTGGTCAAATAGGTCATCCATCCTTGGTAGAGGATACTTATTCTTTTTGGTAACCTTATTGACTTGTCAGCAGTCGATGGATATTCTAAGCGACAAGAGATGAACCTACCTTTAATCACTAAATCATGACTTTCCCACTCAAGGACGGGCTCATTCAGAAATTGAAACTTAACCTTGCTGGTTCTACGATCAATGGAAGTATGATGTGCATGTAACCAATCCATCCCATGAAAAATGTCAAAATCCACCATTCAAGTTCAACAAAATCCCAAGGGAAGACTTTATACAATATGGACATGGGATAACCCCTATAGACTCTTTTAGCAATAATAGACTCACCAACAGGAGTAGTCACTTCAAAGGGTTCGCATAGTAATTCAAGATACACATTAATCCTATTAGTAATAAATAAGGTAATGAAAGATAGAGTGGAACTTGAATCCAATAAAGCATACACATCAAAATCGTAAAACCTTTAATATACCAGTGACAACATGGGGTGCCTTAGCCACCTCTTACCTTTGTTGAAAATCATTGAATAAGTTTCATTGTGAACTACCTCCTAGAATTTGGGCATCATCCTGCACTTAATATGTTGGAACCATTTGTCCTTGAGAATGCCCTTCCGTACCATTTGTATCAACATACGGACACTTAGGGATTTTTTGCCCTATTTTTCCACAGCAATAACAACCATTCGATCTTCTCTGGAAAGTACCTCCATGGTTCTTCCCACGCCTTTGACACTTAGGAATAGTAACACTACCATTCTTAGCACTACCAAATTAAGACTTATGTATGGACACCTTATCTTTAACCAACCCTTGGGGATCAACTTGAGATAACTCTTGTCCTTGTTAGAATAGGACATTACTACTGAGCTTAGCATGTGGAAGTCTACCTTTAAATCGATCCTTTTTCTCCCTTCATCGGAGGCCACTGGATAATCCCTCAACTTATTCACAATATTTCCACACGTGAAACAACCCTCAGTGCAACCAAACACTTTCAATGATTCTTTTTGCCACAGCCTTGACAACTGGCGAAAGGGCATCTTTTCTTTTTGTACATGAGCACCAGAACACCAATAGAAGATGATACACCATTAATTTGGGCTTTCTTAGCCTCCCTTTTCCCTTTCTTGTCACTTGTATTCCAAGGGATATTGGCTTGTTGGTTTAGTTGAGCTGTTACAGCTTTGGCCAATAGCCATATGGAATGCGAAACTCGATATTAGATATGTCGGTGCTGGGGATTGATCAACACACTAGTGATGGTTTCTATCTTGTCGACCATTTTGATGAGCCTGAGACATATTCTGAAATGTAAAGTATAGTATTTAGGAATAGACTTTAGGGGATTTAGCTTTATCGCATGACATAGACCATTAAGAAGTGAATAATTTTCTAAATGCCTCATAGCCTCCTATTTATAGTTGTGGCACACTTCTCAATCATAAACAAGACTCTATTCAATGCGATATTTTGGTTTTTTTAGGAACATATACAAATCTAGTGCTCTGATACCAAGCTTGTTGTAACTCATGATTAGGGCCTAGGTCCAACACGATGAATGAGAAACCCAAAGGTAATCCAAATAAGCCTTCTAGTATATCTTATGCAAAATCTTGGTTATGGAATATAAAATAAGCATTAACAAACAATTCTAAGAGAATTAAGGCCTGTGACTCACGCTACAGGGATAGATAAGGGAAAGGGATTAGCATGATCACATTACAAGCAAGACTAAGAGGAGGGTATGTATGACTCACACTGTCAGAAAAGTAGGGACTTAGGACTTCCATCTCATTGTCAACATTCAACAACACATAAGGGGAATAAGGACAAAAGAAAGTCTCCGATATACACATACATAAGCATCATATGAGTCAAGCTTATAACACACATAAACATATCCAACAACACCTATAACATGAGTAAAGGTCCAAGATATCTCCCGGGCTCACCCTCAAAAGTGAATGTGCAAAAGTAACTAAATCTTTAACATAGCATGAAAGAAAGTGCTTATTGTTCCTGGAATGGAGGACTTACCAATATCAATATTCAATCCAACATACTATCCACGAGGAGGTGGATGAATATGAGCTCCAGTCCCTACATAGTTAGATCATGTGGGTAAAAAAGTATGCATTGCTACTTGGAATGTACTAAGTATATGAGGTGCAATATGACAAGAAATCGTAATCCATAAATATATAGTATGCATAATCATAATCAAGGGATATAGGCTCAATATGACATGAATGATTAATGCCTTAGTCAAAATATGCATGAGGATAGCCAAATCATATGAAGTATCTTACATAGGTAGGAAGAGACCATAACCCACATGTAAGGCCAAGCGAGCTACTACTTAGAATTCTGATGTTCACTCCACACTAGAAAAGGAGTGGTCTACTTTGCCAAGGTAAATCAAAACACTCACCGTTTGACATAGCCTTTTTGGAAAGTGTTACCAAATATCCTTACCTTACGGCATGGCCTTTTCAGTAGATATTATAAGATGTTCTTATAGAACGGCATGGCCCTTTCAGTAGGAGTTAAGGAATTTCCTTACCATTTGGTATAACCTTTTCAGGCGGAGTTATGAATTATTCTACCTTACAGTATGACCTATTCAGTAGTATCACAAAGTATAGTATAGTGGACAATGGCTACAAACCAAGGTCCTCTCAGTGATAGGTCAACATCCCACAAAATACTCAATTCATATACATAGCCATATTATACATAGCTTTATAATTTGGGGTAGTTTCAAAAGAGTGGTTCATCAAATTTATCACATCATAGTATCAAACAAAGGGCTTTATATTATTCATAACTTTCACAACATTCTCATGAGCTTATAGTACGCATAATAGCCCTTTAACATTCACAACGTTTGTAATTCACATATCTTGCCATAAGACTTTCACCAACATAAGAGGCTTGTCACATGGCTTTGGTCAAAACATGGTGGATGAGTTTACATATGCTTAAAACCATGCAAGTCAAGAGTTTAGAACATGACAGGAGTAAAATCAATTCATTTAGAAATTATTCAAAACAACCCACCAATAGGGTAGTAAAACCCCCAGTTTGGGTATCATGAAGTCCAACTAAAATCCATAAACTTTCCATAACTTTCCATGGCACCATAGAGTACATAGCTTTAGTATAATAAAATCAATCATATCATCTAACCCCAATGGGTACCTATATATAATCAAAACAATACTAAATGAAATAAAATTTAAATCGGGTTAATAATGCATAATAGGAAGGATCCATAAAGGAATAATCATTGAAACTAAGAAATTTAATTAAAGCAAAGAAAGGGATTTCAGAATACATGGGTGGAAGGACCCATGGATGAAAATTTGCATACCTTAAACCTAAATAGATAATAAACTTGAAAATAATCTTGGATTTGATGAAAAAATTCAAAGAAATTGAAGCTTGTTCTTCAATGAAGGATTAGGGTGTTCTTCCTTGAGAGGAAATCTGGAATGAGTGAAGGAAAAGGATATTTAGGCATGAAAATAGGCTTAGGAAAGTGTATTTAGGTAAAATGGGTTGAAAATCGCATTTGTGAATGTCAAAATATCATCAAGAGTAAAAAATAATAATAATGTTTTGAAGTGTCTTGGTGGTCCAGAGGTCCCATCATCGAACCATTCGACAGTACGTCGGATATGACCTTCAGACTGCCTTTTCTGATAGCTTTTAAAACTTTCTAGAGCAATTTGGCAGTCAATTCGGTGGCATGCTGAATGCATTCAGCGGTCAAACTGACTGTTGCCCTTTTTGACAGCCTAGATAGATTTTACTAAAATTGTCATAACATTTTACTCCAAACTCAGAATAAGGAAAAATTAAATGTGCTAGAAAGCTAATTTAAAGATCTAAAATTTGGTGTGTAATGGGTTACATAATTCATTATTTGATAAAAGATATGACCATTTGAAGCTAATCATTATACGATTTCACATCGAAATTTAGCCGATTAGAATCCTTTGGTCTTGGCTTAGTGTAAGAGATGACTTATGACCCCAAACACCATGTAATCAACTTTTTATACCAATAAATTTATCCCAACATATTAGAGGTTATCAAGTTAAGCCCATATGCGTACGAGGAATGACTGAGGTCCTAGCTTAAGATCTAGGGAATTACAACCTCCCACATATATATAATGATAGGATGTTATGTTTATTCTCATGAATGATTTTATCAAAGCATCCTCAAGCATTTCATATTGAGCTTATATTATATTGTATATAGTTATGCATCTTCTTATGAAGCTTATTATCTATTGTTGCATTGCATCCCACATACTAGTACATTCCAAGTACTAAAACATACTTTTTGCCTACATTATCTAACTATGTAAGGACCAGAGCTCCTATTCATCCTCCTCCTTATGGCTAGTTTGGAGTAGTGAAGATTATTATCATGAGAAGTCCTCTATTTCGAGGAAAATAGCCGACTTCTATCATGCTTATGTTGAGACTTTATTTCTCTTTACTTTCTAGTTTGAGGATACTCCGAAACTTATCTTGGACCCCGTCCTGCTCATGTTTTAGAGATGTTGTTGGATACTAAATCTATGTGTCTATTATGAGCTTTTATGAAAACTTATCCTTGAGACTCTATCCCCAATGTGATGCTATTTGATGTTATTGATGTTGATAAAAAATGATGATCTTCCTAAGTCCCTACTTCCCTATAGCTTAAGTCATACTTACCCTGCCCTTTCTTATTTATTGTTATATGATTCATGCAAATTCTTTTTCATTATCTATCCCCCATAATATTAATCCAAAGTCCCAATTCCCTTAGACTTATTTGTTGTTGTTTGTTTTATATTCTGCAACCAATTACATGCAAATGATATGCTAAGAGGCTTATTTGGTTTACCTTTTGGTTTTTCATTCGTCGTATCGCACCTAGGCCCTAGGCTCGGGTTGTGATAATATCATAATCCATACTTGTCATTATTTATAACCTATCATAGTGGAAAGGTAAGTCAAGTAAATCGATCCATTTTAAAAATCATGTCCATAGGGTAGCTCATTTTCATAATCAGACTTGTAATGTAGGTGTAGGTCTTCTATCATTATAATTCATATTATTTTAGGATCTTAGGTCACTCTATACATTAACCTTGCTTGAATACTTAAACCTCCATAATTATAACTTGTCATAAAATTTAGGAAAAAATATGAGTTCACTATCAATAAGCTTGAAATCATGTTAAACAAAGTCAATTTATGTATAATCATGTAATTTGATACTCTTTAAACCACAAGTGAAGGAACCCATTAATAGTTTCACAAATCCCTAGGTAGCATATAGTTGAAATGATTTGAAATTTATGTAAGCCATACAATTTAATACAATTCATGCATAATTCAATAGGAAATTATGATATAGAACAACAGTCATGGAATTTGAAGTGAAATCATAAAGCCTTAAATACGTTCATAGATATTTGAGTGCAAAATGGATATGTAGTCAGGCTCCATAGGTGAAAGTTATCGATGGATTAAGGCCCACATACCAGAAGCAAAATAAATTAAGGAAATCTAAATTGGAGAAAAGAACTTGAAAATCTAGCCTCAGAGTTTTCAATGCAACTTGAGGATTGAGATAATTGAGAGAAATTGGGGATTTATGTGTGAGGATGAGAATAAAGAGATTATGATATGGGTTGGGGTGGATATAGTCAATTATTGGCTTAAAATAATTTAGTTTAGGACTTAGGTGGAGGAAATGATCAAAAACCCTTCACTGTTTTCCAGAGTATATACAAATGGGGGGTCTACGGATTGTAGTTCAGTTTACGGTCTATAGATAGGGGGTTTCGTACAAAAGGTAGGCTTCTAGTATTTTAGGATCAAATGCCAAAGGGAAATCATGGCCTGTAGTTTTATTTATAGCTCATCATATATGTTGTAGAATGTTTTCTGAAACTATAAATTTTGGGTCAGAAACCACGAGGTCTTTCAATCATTTTACAAGTCATATAACCTTCCTCATAAATTCCATAAAAACATAGTCAATTTACCATCACTGATCTGAATTACAAAACTCTATTTGCAAGCCATCAACTTGATTACAACCTATAAGGAGGTCTCATCTTATTGATCCACAAATTTCATCTTCCTAATCTAATCTAAGACTACCAACAATGACCTATCGAGATATTCATGATTCATACAATTTTTTTAAACATGGGACCCTAATTTTCCAAAATTATTCCAAGTGTCAAGACTATTTATGAGACCATGTCTATAACCCATAGAATCATCTATGAGCTATAGATAGGGATCATAGTTCCTAGCACCAAAATCTGAAACTGCACTTTTGTCGCATATTTCAACATTCTAACTTATAGGGTATTACATGCTGTTAGGTATAGATTTTGCATTTTCTTCTCCATTTTGCCTTAATTTTCATTCTTTGTTATCCATATTCCTTTTAAGTTACAAATACCTGAAAGAAACATAATTCAAAGGATAATTATACTCATTCTTTGTATGAACAACACAAAGTCATAAGAAAAAGAGCTATAAATAAATGCAAATTACCCACTCAAGAACTATATGATTATGTAGTTTTGGCTTGTAGTTCCCCAATATTTCCATCAACTTTCTCCAGTCTTGTTTTATTATTCTCATTCATAGATATCGGATTCTGGTTGAATGTGTTGCACCAATTTCTTAAACATAGTATCTCTCTTATGCTTCCTAGTATTTCTCCTCTTCCATAGCTCCCATGGCTTCCACATGATTAAGGGTAGAATTACCTTATAAATTTGCTATAATTTGACAATTGTATCTTGATACTTGCAAAATTAGCAAAATACTTTCATAGCTTTGCAACTAAGAGAGTTATTTGAAAAATATGTGTCATAGTTTATTGGTTGTGACCATTACAACACCAACATCTTGACACCATGTAAATTCCTATTCTTTGTGAGTTATCATTAGTGGTGATCCTCCTCTTCAATTAAAAAACTAACTTTAAATGGAATCCCCTTCACCCATTTCTTACTGTACATCCCATTCACCTCTTTTTTAATCCTCAATAATTCCCAACCTAATTTAACAATAAAGTTACCATTCTGGTTCCCTATCCATAAGGCTATATTTGAATTCTCCTCCACATTGGATGGAATTATATTTTCATAGATACGGTCCACCATTTCTTCTGAAATACATAATCCTAATTTAGTTTTACCCGACCCTTCATCTGATATAAATCTTTTCACCTCTATCTCACCCTTTCCTAGCCTATCTATCTCCGCATGATACAAGGACACCTAATTTTGTCAAATTATCAAACCAAAAATTAATATTTCGATTCTTTAATTGTCACCATATGTTGTGTTCCTCATCTTCTCTCATCATGGCCATTTTTTCCCAAACATGTGATGCACCTACTCCCTGAGCCATGACTGGGTGTAATTTTTTATAATATTTATTTTACATAAATGTACTACTATATTTTGAAAATTTACCATAGTTTAGCAAAATGAGCATTTTTCACATGATGTAAGGATCTAAAATCAATCTCTCCTTCTCTTTTGGCAAACATAAAGCATCTCATGTTATCCAGTGCTTTCCATTTGTTCCTTCTAAATTCTCCGCAAAGAGTTTTATCATCTTTCTATGTAGCTAATCCATAATTCCTTTATGTAGATTCATTGTTGACATCAAACAAATGGGCATTGAACGGAGCACATGCATAATAAGAGTATATCTACCTCCATAGGTAAGTAAATTTATTCTGCCATGATATGATTCTCCCACTATTTTTCTTAACTAGCCCTTCAAATTGTTCTTTCTTCTTTCTTTCATTGAAAAATAGGCAACCTAGATAAGTAAAGGTGAAAGTACCTTGCCCAATACTTGTAACTTTTCTGAGTCTTGGCCCAACCACTGTTGGCACCTTCTCTTGAGTATAGAGAAAGCTTTGGATAAATTTACTAGTTGGCCTGACACCTTTTCGTATTCCTTTAGGACATGCATAATCTCCTCCTCGGATTTTTGTGTGCTAAGTAAAAAAGAATGATATCATCCGTATATGATAGATGATTGATTTGTTCACTCTATCTGGGAAGCCCAAATCCTATGTACTTTCTGTCCTCCCTAAGATTGTTTAAACCTCTTGCCAACAATTTAGTTGCTATGATAAATGGTGTAGGTGACAGAATATCACCTTACTTTAGCTCTCTTATTTAAGCAAAGAAACCAAATGCCTGTTCATTCATCAAAATTGAGTACCAATTATTGGATAACAGTCTCCAAATCAAATCTGTCTTTCTTTCCCCAAAAACAAATTTCCTCAATTCTTCTTGTACTCACCTGAAACTAGGCCTAGTCATCACACGGCAAACGAGACATTCAAGGCACCTCATCCAAGCCATCTTCTTATATCAAGCATATCATAGGTACATAAAAATAAAATAGAAAACTAAGGAAAATAGTGCTAAGGACCATAACTTAAAGCCATGATGATATAAAAAAATTAGATACAATCATAGATATATCCCACAATACTTCTAACATAGACTTGGCGAGGGATAAGACATATTCAAGCTCACCCTCAAATGTAACCATAGCAAAAGAAATTATAAAACTACAAACTAAAATGTCTTAATATACCAAGTCAAAAAGAAAACTAGGATGTTGTACTGAACTAGAAGACTCACCAACTTTCATTTTCATCGATCCAAATCTAGCCACATGGAGGATATCAAGGAGCGTATGTCCCTATATCGTTAAATCATGTAGACATAGAAGTATGCATCAGCATTTTGAATGTACTGGTATGTAGATATGCAATGAATGACATGGAAACAATGATGAAATGATTAATGCTAAGTCTCATATTAAAACCATACATTTACAAGAGTATTTGTAAGTCATAATCAAGTCAATATTATTTAACCATACAAAGGCAACTTTAGAAAGAACTTAGTAGGATGCATGGATGAACATAATCATGAATAAGGAAATCATATAAAGTTGGAACATGAATATGGATGATTTAAACATTTTACTTTAGCCATAGAACATGAGATAATGCATATAAGAAATAACGAACTTATCCTTACTTGAATGCATGATGAGTCACATACACTTAAATTAGTGAGAAAACACATGTTATGAACAATTAAATATTAATGTCCTTGGGTGAACAATACATCATTTTGCATAAAAGACTATTTTATTATGAAAGAAACATTAATAATCAATAATGCATACCACCTTACATACTTGAAGACATAGTCATATACCTTTAAGAGAAATACCATTTGAACTTGTGAAACAATGAGTTGTTAGAACTTTAAAACACCTTTGGACATAATATGAAGGAACCATCATAAATCATCATAGGAGGACACCTTGGGAATATGAGGAAACATGAACATATATGAGAGCAACTTTTAACCGATATAAACCATGTGATCTAAACCATAGAGTTTTGATGTTTTCCCTACACCAGAAGAAAGGGGGAGATCACTTGCCAAGGTGACCTCCTAAAATACCTAAGTGGATCCACTAAAGCAAATTGTTGAGCAAGTCTCTACTAACTAGTGGTCTAGAAATCAACCTCTACTAGGGGGTGACACTTATTTCCTACGGTGGCATGTAGTTATGGGACAATGAGATTGTACTGACGGTCTTATGCCTCTTCTAATGGGAAGCTTCTGCATTCATCTCAAGGTCCACTCAATGCTAAGTAAAACTCTCACAAAATAATCATAAGCATTGAATCAAAAAGTCATTTCGATATGGAGAGGTATTCTACCAACCCATCCCATAAGCATTTAAAACTTTAATTATCCTCATAAGGATAAATCTTAAATCTTGTCTATACCTCTACTAACAGACTATCATTATCTCATAATCGAAGTTAGGTAATATAACTCACATCTCAATCATTCGTTCATTCTTAACTTCGATACATTCTAAGAACATATCATGTTATGGGATATCTCATGATACAATGCACTAATATATGTAAATTAGTTTTAAGATCTTGAAACTTGAATAAAGTATGCATACTTATATGTATTCATGACAATCAATCCATACTTGAAGGAACCCATAAACAAATTCACAAACCCATTACTTTAAATCAATAAGATACATGAGTCACTACACCAATTCATGAAATTCATATGATTTAGACTTTATTCATATACAATAACGATAAAGAAAGTATGAATTTAAGTAAAATCAAGTAACCCTCCATTAACTTCATAACCTAAAATTTTATAAGTAAGGAAGAATCATAAATAGTGATGGAATCATGGAAATTACTAGTTATCCAAGTATGAGAGTAGTAGGATTCACCAATTTGATACATAATTTAAGGAATCCATATCACAACCTTCATGACCCCAAAATTGTCTTGTAAAGAAACCTAAAGTAAATTCATTAATTTCAAGTAAGACAACTTAGTTTATAGTTTCTCATGCATATAGGTAGTAGAATCCATCAATTTAAAATTAATTTTAGGAAACTCATCCAATATCTTTAAAATCCTAACCTCCATAATATAGGAATTCAAGATATAACATCCTTCCCATGAAAATAAACATTATCTCATAATAATTTAGGTTAACTAACATCAATAAATTTATAATATAAGCAATTGAAATCATAATGAAAACTCATGAAGAATTACATACTTGAAATTACGGAATAGAGTAGAAAATAATTTATGCTCCATGGGTGAAAGGAACCTATAGATGAAACCCACGTACCTTAGTAGAAGAACGATGGAAGAACCTTGATTTGAGAAGAAGAACTTAAAACCCTAGGTTGATTTTCTCTTGAACTTAAGGAAGAGAGAATTTGAGAAAGAGATAAAATATTTTGGGTTGAATAGTTTGATTGAGAGAGTATTGGGTGTATTGGTATAGGTATGAGAGGATAAAAAGGTCTAAACCTCCCTTAGGATGCTGAACAATATATGGGGAAAATGATCTAAAATCCTGGACTGAAAATCCAAAAGCATGCCTAGACAAAACCTTCTAAAAAGTCCATCCACAAGCTATCAACAACACTACTGGCCGTAGAGTGGATCGTATATGCAGGCAGCTTGATAGTGCTTTACTAAAATGGGCGTAACATTTTGGTCCAAACTTTGAATGAGGTGAAATCAGCGGCATTAAAAAGATAATTCAAAGAGCTTTTATTTGGTAGATTGTCCAACATCTAATTTATTGTATGCCAAAATATATGGTTATTTAAAGTAGATATGTATATGAACTTATGCTAGAACTTAGGTGATGGAAATCATTTGCACTCGACATGATAGGAGAGGGGCTTGGAATTACATGAGGGGTCATGGAGGAGCTACCTATGGCTATTAGGTGATTAAGGGAATAGAAAATATTGAAAATACCCTTAATAAAACTAGCAGTCCAAACCACAATAACCCAGTTTATGAGCCATAAAAAGAAGTACGACCCATACTATTGTCCGTAGGCAATGATTCAGAAACCATTATCTTTTGCTGCAAAATCACGTACTATCTTATGACTCATAGAATGGATCACGATCCTTGAAAATCCATTGTAATTTTCTTCTACACCTAACCAAAATTTCAATCTTCAGAACCCTATTTACGACTACACATAATGACCCGTAAAATTTTACAACTTGTAATTCTTTTTGTATTTCCTTTCCAATCTTTAATTTTTCCAAGGCCCAATCCACGGGCCTTTATACAATCTGTGAACGAAATATCAACCCATACTTAGGTCGCATAGTCTCAATTCAGTGACCAAATCTCAACTTCTTATCTTAGTCTCAAATTCAAAATTATGCATCATTACACTTCTGTTAAAAATACCCAAGACACTCTATCATATGTCTTTGTTAGGACCCGCAACATAATTTAAACCCCGAACGTCCTTAATTGGTTCGATTTAATAAAGTATTGGGACCTATG
>JAOTQJ010190462.1:0-61255 GCA_025642045.1 Solanum sejunctum
GGGGGGGGGGGGGAATTTAACTTTTTTACTATTTTTTATTTAAAAGAAATTGGTGATGGGTTACTAGGGTGAAAGTGGCCCGGGGATGATTCTTTTTTTTTAAATTTTTTAGTTTTTCTTTTAAAAAAAATTTGAAGATTATGTTGGAGGTAGGGGGTTAGTAGGGGTAGAGGGTGGGGATAGGGTAGAAATGGAGGGAGTGGTGAGAAAAAATAATTTTTTAAAAATTTATTTTTAATTTTTCTTTAAAAAAATTATGGTTAAGAGTGTGGGGGTATGGTAGGGGTAGGGTGGGGGTAGGGTGGAAGTACGGGAATGGGGTTGAAAAATGTGTGGTAGGAGTGGGGGGTAGAATGAAAGTGAGGTGTGGGGTAGGGTAGAAGTGCGGGGTGGGGTTTAGGGATGGCAATGGGGTGGGTTGAGCTCAACCTGCATAAGTTTTTAACACCCTCCACCTATCGCATGATGACTTTTTTAATTTGCGACCTGCCCCCTCTTAAATTTGTTAGTGCTTTTATTTTTACATTGTGTTTAATATGAAAAGGTATCCCCTTGCGATCCTCAAGAAGCTAGGATTGGGAGACCCTACTCCCATAAGCATGTGATCGTTCATAGCTGACTGCATAGTGAAAAAGCTTATGGGATACTTTATGATGTCCTTGTAAAAGTAAAGAAGGTAATATTCCCTGTAGACTTCGTGATTATTGATTACGAAGAGGATTTCGTAGACCAATCATCTTAGGAAGGCTTTTCATAGGTACTGGTCGAGCATTAATAGATACAGTTGCTAGCCAACTCAAGTTTCAATTGAATGACAAAGAAGTTATCCTCAATATTTTTCAGTCGATTAAGAGTCCTGATAAGTTGAAGATGGATGTTTGGGAACTTGGTGAAGTTAGAGTAACCATGTTGTTCAAGTCATGTCGTGACAATTAATGAGGTGCTGCTTGGGAGGCAACCCAAGGTAGAGACTAGTGCTTAGCCACCCAGTATGTTTTTTTACCCCTATGCCTTACAATTCTATTTTGTATATGGAGGACAACACAAATCTTTTTCGATCGGGTGTGCGTAGTTTTATGCCCCAGCGAAGTCTAAGTAACCTTGTCCTATAACTATCCCAAATTCTAAATCCTTGAGGTTTTCTTGCTAGTGTTCGTTTTTCCTAAGGATATTTACTTTCTAATGAAGTGGTATGTTTAGGATGTGTAGATAGTATTAGTATCATGTAGTATTGATGTTTATAGGATATGATTGTTTTGGTGTGAAAAGATGATATCTTTGTTAGTTAGTCTTGATAGCAACCATGCATGTTTGATTGTTTGATAGTGCTTGTTCTACTAAGTGTGGATATATTGTGATGAAAAGCATGATCTAAGAGTCTTTATTAATAGTGTAATTAGTGCCATGTAAGTCAGCTTGCTTTGTTAAATTCTTATGTTATGTTTCAATTCAGAACTTGTCCTCTCACTCTAACTTAGGCTGTACATTAGTTGGTTAGAAAAGGCTCTTGGATCGTTGTACACATTAGTCCACATAGCCTAAATAACAAATCAGATATGTAATAAAACCCTTGATCCCAATGTTTAAGCCTTGTATGTATCCTTTTCTTTGTAAAAACCTAAGTTGTCTAGCCTTGTTAAATGTAAAATCCTGAAATTGGTCAAGATCCTTCCTTGAATATTGTGCACCTTGACTAAAGCAAAAAACTTAAGTTGATGGTGGCTACTAAATGTGCCCTTGACTGGCCAAAAAGCCCAAGTTAAGGGTAGATGGTGCAAGTGTAAACACACAAAATGAGGTAAAAACTAGTGATATATGGAAATAAGGATAAAAATGTATTCTAGGTGCAAGACATGTGTTTATGCCTAATCAATGAGCTAAAAAGAAAAAATAATGTGAAAACAAAAGCCCAAAAACTGAAAAATGAGAATAAGGCATCCAGAAAAGCATGAAACTAGAGAAATGGAGAATAAATGAAACACGATAGTGTTAGTAAGGCAAATGTGTAGAAAAATGTAGTCTTTAGAAGAGCCTTTATCACAATTTTCCCAAAAATTCATACCAAAGCCCTTTAAGTCTATATTACAAATAGATAAAGTCCTGAAGTAATCCTAGTCCAAGTAGTCAAAGTCATATTCTTGAGGATAAGGGCAGCATTTGTGAGAATGAGTGATTTTGTGTAGTCCCAAGCATTGAATTTAAAAATATCATCATATGTGGGATATGGGACTTCTTTCTGCGAGGGCACTTACATTGGATTGTTGATATTAGACTAACTCAGTCAGAGTTGCTAATCTATAATTGCCTCATTTGCCGTAGTTGCACTATCACATATGTGGATCTACACTGATTTGCTTGATAGCTATCGAATATGCCTTTAAACACAGTGTGGGTATCTGTGCTTAAGTTTGAGATAATGTATGCCATCAAATTAAGTTCTGTGTGTTACTATACTACTTATATAGATTGAGTCCATTATTTAAGAAGATGTAACAATTTTAAGTTAAGGGTATTGATATGTTGTCAAAATACAACACTTTTGATACTTAAAACTTGGAAATTTATGTGTTCTCATAGCAATTTTAGTAGATTTGATGTGTTTTTATGTTTGTTTTGTAGCATTACATGATTGGTACGATTTTTGGGCTAAGTGCGAAGAACTTGAAGAAATTGCTATTTCACGACACCCTTGATGGTCTGTGAATATTTCCATGGGCTGTAGAGTAGGTTTTGTAGCAAAATCTAGTGAAGGGAATATATTCTAGTGAGTCTACGTACATGCAAATGAGCTGTAAAAGATTATACAAGTTGCAAATAGGTATCATACCCTGAGCATCAGAGACTGAGTAGTTGCTAAAAAGTCATTAGATGAAACTCACCATGGGTCAAATAACTATATAGGCCAATAGATGGGTATCATAGAAATTAACCCCAAATGTGTAGAAAGATTCCAGGAAGCCCCGATTATGGGTGATAGAACTTTATACGGGCCGTAAAGTTGTCCATAGAGCTTCCTGACCCATTTCTCCTATTTTTATTTGGTTGTGTTTTAAATAATATAAATAGCTTTTTTAGGTTAATTTTCATACAAAATACTATACAGTCAGTAAGAAATAGTGAGACATATTGTGAGACACTTGTAAAACAACATTTTGTGTTCTTAATTCATACTTGTGATCTTTGTTGAAGAGCTTGAATTTCGTGTTCTTAGTTCCATTATATAATTGCTTAATTATGTTATCCAGTATCATGATTCTTTCATCTAAAATGATAATGAGTAGCTAAATCTAAAACTAGGATTGTGGGAACCATGAAGAACTAAAAAGGTAAAATCAGACTAACCCTTAAAGTGGAGTAACCCTTACTTATTATCCTAGTACGATCTCCCCTTAATCCATTTTGATTGATTAGATGAGAAACATCAGTTAAATCCTATTAATTAATCTCTGTTCATATTCATTACTACCTTGATCCAGTTAGTAACACTAAGTTAGTTCTAACATTAGCCACCGTTAAAGAACAATCATTACAAAGAGAGTTAATTAATACATGCATGCACACTTTCCAAGAAATATAAATTATGTGATTTTACCATGTTAGTTCTTCACAGTTGCCACACCCTTAGTTGTAGATTTAGCTACTCATTATTAGTGCAGATGCAAAAATCATGATATTGAATAATGTAATAAGGCACTTAAACAATGGAATTAAGAACACATAATCCAAGCAGTTCAAGAAAGATCACAAGTATGAATTAAGTATACAAGATATTGTTTTGCATGTTTATCATAATGTTTCTCACTCTTTCTACTAACTCTCCAGTATTCCGAACAAAAATTTACCTAAAAAACTACTTGCAGTATTTAAAACACCAAACCAAATCAAAATAGGAGAACATGGTTAGCAGGCTCTATGGTCAACTTTACACGTCGTGTAATGTTCTACGACCTATAATAGGGGCTTTGTGGATTCTTTCTATTTCCAGTACTCTTCTTTGTGACCAAGTCCTTCATGAACTTTGCATACTTTAGCATCTTCTTCAATACCTCAATGAGAGAAATGTTGCCAGAGAATTATTTTAGCAAGGAGAGGATGTACTTGAATTTACACCCCTCCTTCTTCTTTTTGATTCTTTAAGGGAAGGGAGTAGGAGGTCTAGGAAAGGGCTTCAACATATATAGAATTTCTACAGCATCAATCATTCTATCCTTTCCATGATCATCTCCAGTCTCTGCAACTTTGATCTGAACTATTGATGTGCTATCAAAATACAACACTTTTGATGCTTTAAATTTGAAATTTTGTGTTTTCTCAATGTGATGTTAGTTGGTTTTATATGTTTTTTGTTAGATTTGCATGATTCCAAGGTTGGCCTTGATTTTGGGAAGAAAGTGCAGAAGTTGCAAATTTTGATGCAGTACAAGACCCTTTACAGGTTGTATTTCACTCTACCGGTTAAGAAGAGGGTTTTGTGGACAATTCTAATGTGGGGCTATCCTTTTGAAGTTGTTCTATGAATATGCAGATAAGTTATAGATTGCTTTACGAGTCACAAAACATCATTCATGCCGTGTGGATCAGAGATAATGGACTTTCTGAAGATTCATTAAACAAAACCCCCTCCCTCATGGGTCCTAAACCACTTTACGGGTCGTAGAGGTATATTGTAGACCTAAAGTCCAATAATCTAGCAACACTGTACAAGATCACGAGTACCGGCCATGAAATGCAATACGGCCTATACACTAGTTCGTGAGGCATGACAACCTAGCTATCCTATTGTGTTTAGAACTTGAAATTTAAATATTATAAATAGATTTTCTAGGTTATTTTACTTATATTATGCAAATAACTCGATAGTTAAAGAGAAACATAGTTAGATTGAGTAGAGATAATATTGTAGAGTTTTGAGAAACACTTTTACTTTGATTTTACCTTTAGTCATGTCATTCTCTTTGAAGTTGGATTTCTTTCTCTTAATTCAATTATGTAAATGCTCTATTATATAATTAAAATTTATATGTCTTGCATCTACATAAATCATGAGTAGCTAAATCCACTACTATGATTGTGGAAGCCATGAAGAACTGACAAGGTAAAATCGGATAATTCATATTTCTTGAAAAGTGTCCATGCATGTATTAATTAACTCTCTTTGCTTTTCATGTTTTCTAGTGGTGGCCAACATTTGAATCCGTCTAGTAATGAATAGGAAAAAGTGTTAATTAACAGGAATCGATTGATATGTTCTGATCTACTCAGCCAAACTGGGCCTAAGGGAGGTTGTACTCGAACTAATAGGTCCTAGTAATCCATGCTACGGAGATGAACCATGTGACGTAGTAAATTCACCTCTCACCTGGATCAAAAGGTTTGGTGAACTTAACATATCATCCTATATGCTACACACTAGTAGAGAATTAGGTTATTCGGTAATACTAAGTTAGGGAATCATGGGGAACATAATACTCTAGTTTCTCTTCAAATTGATTTAACTCATATATTAGTTAGGTTTATTTTTATACTGATTATTGAAAACTCCCCAAACCCTACTTTGGGCAAGTAAGTTGGTTAATCACTCATAATGCATTAATCAAATTCTCTTAAGTCTATGTATTCCCTTGGTTCGACCCTAACCTTGGTTAGGTTCTATTGCTTGGTAAAGACTGCTTCAACCTTAAAAAGGAGGTGTAGCTTAGGCAACATCAACATTATAGGTGTTTTGGCGGAATATAGCTAGACTTTGTTAATTCGAAGTCATTTGTGTATTAATCCTTATATCCAACATTTTACATTTTTTGTTGATATTGTATTGTTTGCAAGATGTAATTGTAGTGTATGTCCAACATGCAAAATCAAGGTAGATCCTTGAATATTTTGACCCACAAATCCATAGAATATTGACGAGAATGGCCAAAGATAACGCCAATAATGTGGCTAATGCAGCTCTGAATAGGAACGAGAATGAGAATGCGTATCATGAGAACCCATCTCCTCTTGAAGATATTTCTCCACAACCATAGGATTTTAATCCTAATGCTTATCAATGGAATCATTATAGAATGAATCCTATGGCTATGGAGGTGACTGCAGCTATGGTGTTGCCACCACTACTGGTTGACACAAAGTTTGTAGTTTGGAGTGGGTTGCTGTTGGTGTTGTAGAACCATGGGCTATTTGCGAGTTTATCATTGGAGGATCCTAATAGCCATTTGCATGACATTGCATTCATCTAGAAGAGTGGGATAGGAAAATAAAATCTATTTATGGATGTTGTGGGGCTTTGGGTCTTCCCATTGTCTTTTACAGGCAATGCAACACTATGGCTATCGGAGCTGCCACAGAGTTTGAATCAGCAGTTGGCCTGAATTATGAAAGGACCTTTTGTCGAGTTATATCCCGATGTTAAAGAAGCTCAAGTTAAAAGACCAAATCAATAACTTGAGCAACTTCTTGATGACTTGATTAGTACTAAATGGCAGTACAGGATCTTTGATGTTGCCTTGGTAGAGATCTTCCACCATGCCCTCTATAAGAATAGCTAGTCTTGTGCTGACACTAATAGGGGGAATGTTCTTAGATCAACCATTTGCAAGGATTAAAAAATAGATAGATGGAATGGTCAAGACTAATCATGCATGGGGGCAGAGAGACAAAGGACCTACCAAATATTTATATGCTGTCAGTGTCTATTCGGAGAAAGTTAAGATAAATGAAGAAATTATGTAGGACCTTACGCAAATCTACATAGGCACAAAGGTGATGATGAAGCAGTACCAAGAATGAGTCAACTACAGTAGTTTATCAACCTCCACGTATACCTATGTATGATGAGCCTTGCTATGAGGACACATGTTTTATTGCTGACCAAATTGGGGACTTCCTAAATAATGCCCAAGGTCCAATTAGAACTATTGGAGCTAAGGTCAAGGAAAAAAAGGTCAAAAATTCTACAAAGATAGAGCTTTTAGGGACAAGCATGGATGATACTATGACCCAAACTGGGCCAAGTGAGAGATGCAAATAAGGGTTGTAGAAATAGAAATAGATATGGTCCATATATGCCACCACATAATAGTGATGGAAGTGCATGTAGCTTAAGAATTGAGGAGATGTTTAATTGCCTATTGAAGAAAGTTGAGACACTAGATGAGACTCTGAGGGGGATGAAATATGAAATCTCTAGTATTAACTAGAAAATTGAGTCTTATTCTGTTTCTATGAAACACCTTGAGCAATAGTTCACTCATGTCTACTCAACTCAATTAGCATTCAAGGGGTATACTACCTAGAAATAGAGTTCATAACATTAAGAATGAAGGTTGATGCATGGCGGTTACTACTCGTGGTAGAAACAGCACCATTAATCCTCCTATGCTAGTTGTTGAGGATGATGTTTGGGAGAAGACAATTGTGCCCAAGGATGCAAATACAAGAGATGATGATGTCAAGGATGGGGTAGGTGATGTTTCTGGTGCACCACAAAGGTTGAAGCCTATTCCTAGACCTCCTCCTCCCTTCCCTCAAAATATCATAAAGAGGGAGAAGGAAGGCATGTTTAAGCACTTCGTCTCCATGCTGAAATAACTCAACATCAACATCGCTCTCATTGAGACGCTGGAGAAGATGCCAAGGTATGTAAGCTACATGAAGGACATTGTTATGAAGAATTGCACTATGAGTCAAAAGCTCTCCCAAGAGTTTTGATATTACAGTGCTATTGCTACGAAGTCCTTGGTCAAAAAGTGAGAAGATCTCGATACTTTCACTATACCTTGCACCGTTAGAGTTGTGGAGCTCATAAGGTCACTATATGATCTAGGTGTCAGCATTAATCTGATGCCCCTTCCAGTATTCAAGAAGCTAGGATTAGGAGCCCTTACTCCGATGACCATGTAGTTACAAATAGCTGACGATAAAGTGAGAAAACATATGGGGATACTATATAGTATGCTTGTCAATGTTAAGAAGTTCATATTCCTCGTAGATTTTATGATCCTATATTGAAAAGTCAACGTCAACTCATGTTTGGAAGATAATTCTTAGCCATTGGGCGATCACCGGTAGATATGGAAGTAGGTCAACTCATGTTTAGATTGAATGACGAAGGGGTTGTCTTCAATATTTGTCAACCTATGAAGAAGCTAGATGATTTGAAGAATGAAGTCTAGGAAATTGGTGAAGTCTAAGTATCCAATTTGTCCACGTCTTGCTGCTATAACAAATCAGGCGCTAATTGGGAGGCAGTCCAAGGTTTTTGAAGTAATCATTGCATTGTAGCTTTATTTTAAACTTTCAGACTATTAGGTAGTTTACTTTCTTGTATTTTGGTTATAACATTGGGCTGGTTGCATATAGGGTAACTATATGTCCTCTGAAGAGTATGCAGGAATATGGAGAAGTTAACCATTCTTAAGCAAAGAAGGGCATTAGGAAGTGCCTCTATGACTAGTACTATGGGCCGTTAACCCCTTTATGACTTGTAAAATATCTTGTAGACATTTCTAGTAAGCAAAAAAGTTATGTATTCCAATCTAAAATCCAACTTTAGGATCCGTAGATAAATCTATGCGTCGTGAATGAAGCTCGTGGACCCTAGGTAAGTTTTCTGAAATTTTTCAAAGTGTTGAGGTCTCTGTGAGCAACCCTATGAGTTGTACTTCACATTATGACTTGTAGACTATTCCATGAAACCCATTCATAATAGCAGGGTTTCAATCTTGTACGAAACCATAGTTCATGAGTCGTAAAACACTCTACGACCCTTAATTAGGGTTTCATAGAGTCGAGGCCAATCAGACTTCAATTAACCCGGTCAAAGTATAAATAATGAGGGTAAAATTATTTTTACCACATTTTAGCCCTAAATTACAAATTATGACCCCAAACTTTCGAGCACTGGCGGCGATCATCCCTTCGTTTTTCGATGACCCAGTGGTTAATGTCCCACCACCTCCTTCATCTTCTATAATCTAATCAAACAAATAAGTTCGTTCTTGGTTAACCAAATACCTTTCATTTACCTATATTTGTAGGGATAAATTTAAAATTATGTTGGGAATGGTTATGGTAAACATGAACCGTTGTGTAAAAATAGTAAATGTGATAATTGAATTATGGTTGCCTATATTTGAAAATATGTATAAAATTGGAATGTGGTATGGTTGCATTTGTCCATGTTTGATTAATGTATCATTGGTGCCCATGAAATCACTTACCATATAATTAACCTAATTATACGTGTGATCTTTAGCATGTGATGGCATGGGTGCATAATTGTGATAATAAGTCATTCATACGGGGTTGGAAGTTTCAAGGAAGCATATGTAATTATTTTCGATAGGGAACATGTGTTGACTAGCATGTTGAGTTATTGGTTGTTGTGTGAAAAGCATTTTAGTATGTCCAGGAGTCGTAATTGCCCCTCGTACAAGATTCCAAAAACATGAAGTTTTTGAGTACCCTTTAGAAGGGACTTATAAAAGTCGTAGAACACTTTGTAGCTTATGGAATGGTCTCATAGATCCCTTCCTGAAATAAATTTAGACACTAAATTCCTCTATGACTTAGCATATGGCACGAAGAACATTCTACGAGTTGTACCTGGTCAGATAGACATTTCCATTAAATAAAAATTATTGACACCACTATTTTATAAGAGCCTTCTACGGCCCATAGTTTCCACTATGGCCTATAGAAGTCTATGTGGTTTTTGCATTATATCATTTGATCTGGTAGGCTAACCTAAGTGCTTAAATATTCATGTTTCAGGTACTATGGCCCCAAAAGCAAAACATGATGAGATTGGGCCCTATAGAAGAGGCTTAGAGATAAGACCTCAGAGGATGAGTAGAACCCATACTAAGTGTTTCATTAGAGGACGTTGGCATCCATTAGGACCCGGAGGTTGCTAACCCTCAAACAAGAGCTGCTGCCAAAGCTGGGCAGATACAGGCTCTTATCATTCATTCTCCCCAGGCTGATGAGGGAGATGACATCTAGAGAAACTCTATTTAGATAACTTTATTTAGAGAGGAGTCCAGTTCTGATTTAGGCTCTAGTGTCGGATCGAACAGGAAGTACTCCGCAGTACTTCGATCATTATTATCTCCACTAAATGCTCTTTCTAGAAAGTGGTGCATCGAGGGCATATGGGATATTTTTGTGGAGGATATGCAAAATATAGAGCAAGGCAAGCTAGCCGACTTCATCTATGAGGAGCAGTGAGTCATCCCAGACAGACTTGTCAGTGTCCCTAGTCTCCGTGACACGATGATCAGATTTAGGATCTAGTGCCTCAATCACTTGGGCGATACTCCTTGAACATGGTGATGGAGTTCTATGCATATTATATAGGCACTATTTATAACACTTTTACCAAAGAGATGAATCGCCTCACTTAGCCTAGACTTACTCAGACCAGAGTGAAGGGCCGGGGGATGGACATTTCGGAGACCACCATTCGTCGCATGTTATTTGAGCCAGAGTTCCCTGCCCGCAAATCCACAACTGAGTTTGACTACAGAGTGGGGTAGACAAGGGACCAACTGGTAATGAGAGATCCAGAGCACAGAGCTAGCTTGGTGAGATGGTTAGCTAGTTCTATTGTTGAGAAAGGTCCAGAACCTACATAGGTCACCATATACTCGAAGCCTATTATCAAGGCTTCGCTCAATTTCCCCCCTATGTTTTGATGTACAATTGTCAGATCATGTACCCGATTAACTCTTGCTAATAATATATTGATGTCAGAGCTTGCAATGCTAGCTACCAGCACTATTACTATTTATGAGATTAATTGGGCCCACATCATTCCCGAGCTGATTCACGTGGCAACCCTAAAGAGGTCCACCTCCATCCCTTCTCCTTGATTGATATATAGGCTCTATCTAGAGTCAAGGGTGCAGAGCCTACACTTGCTAGACTCACTAATCGAGGCCCAACACACTATGGATTCTACCCTGATCAAAGCTGAGGAGAACCCAGTGATACTCTGACAAGCACAGCACAAACCTACTCATATACCAAAGATGTTCGCCCCAGCGCCATCACTTGAGGTTCCATATCCACCACCACTGCTGCTGCTATTGAGGATAAGCCCTCACATCCTGAGGAAAATAAGAAGAAGGGGCCTACCACTTCTTTTCCTACACCAAAGGCCACATCATCACAGGCTGCAATCGCAAGCATGGTTTACATGTCTTTCGTATCTATATAAACCATGCAGAGGTTGTCACATGCTGAGTCATTAATTGGTGATGGTCATGCTCTAATAAGAAAGCATTCGCTATCAGTAATTAACCAAATTGAAGTTAGGGTCGAATCCACAGGGAATACAAGGCTTGACTATAAGATTTCATTACTAATCATTCCTAGTATCTATAAGTACAATCTCTTGATGGGGGTAGTGGTGGTTGTGATTCAAAGAACAACTTAAAATGAATACTAATTAAAATTCAGGAAAAATACTCAATTTTGGGAACAACTTGGGAATTTGTATTCCACATAGTTCGTTGACTCGATTACCTTAAGTAACATTACTATGATTAGTGAATCGCATGCAGGATGACAACTTAAGTTCTTCCAGCCCTTTTGTTAAGGTGACAGTCGAATTTCACCATGGTGCTTGATAGGCTACAATGGCGTGCCAACTAACCATTACCTATTGTCCCAGTCAACCTCCCATTGGTTAAGATTGGTCAATTAGATGGGAACACATCAGCCAAATCCTATTATCTACATCCCTTTTCCTATCCATCACTATCTTGGTCGGGTTCGTGATAGTAGGCAGGGTTTGGTGTTGGACATCCCCAAACAACATTAATCATGAAGGGAAATAAATAATACATGCAAAATCCCAATCATAAATATGCACAAAACCTAGGTTATCTGAAGTAAACTACCCATAGGTCCTACAATCCCATGTTGTAGGTGCTTAGCTGATAAAACACAAAAAAATGCAAATAATAGACATAGTTTGGAGTTTCACCAATAACAATTGAGCAGATGGGCACCACAAGTTGCAAACTCACAAGCTTGATTGAACAACAATGAGTACAATGCATGATTTGCAATTCCCAAAATGAGTTTTCCCAAAGAAATTACTAATCTACACTAAAACCTAAGAAAACCTTCAAAAATATATTTGACTATTATCCACTATTCGAACCCTCTCAAAATAACCTAACTTAAACTATTTATAGTGTGTGTAAAAGAAATCTAAAATTTATGCAGAAAAGATAGCTGCCATCTGATAAATTTCATAGTTATGACTTATAGGATGGCATATGAGTCATAGTTGGGTCTCGTGTCAAGATCTTAGCATTATGGACTGAACTGGTACAACCCATAGGTATGATTCGTTTCTTGAGCTATGACTCAAATGCTAGTCTCATAGTCTTTGTCTTCAGTTTTTTTGTCCAATATTTTAGTTCTCTGATTCTTGCTATGAGTCTACCTGTATGAGTCGTAGTGTGTCTTACGACTTATAGGCTAGGCTTGTAGTAATGACCTCCACTTAGAAGATTGTTGAACTTTTGGTCTTTTATTCCTTTTACGGCACCACCTTACGACTCCTAGGTGCGCTAGTATGGGCTATGCTTTAGCAAAATCTGTAAACTTTTTCAAAATTATGCCAACCTAACTTTTCGGCAAGATTAACACAAAAGCAAATCAAAACACCAAAATGTTGCTTTGAGAATTCACAAAATTCCTTGTTTTAGGCACCAAATGTGTTGTAATTTGATAGCACATCAACACTCTCCACTTAGAATTGTTGCTTATCCTCAAGCAACGACTCAATCTAGACAGAGGAAGAGTAATACATAACAACTAGACTAATGGCATACATATCAACTTCTTTGATTTAGGTACCCAACTACCATTTTCAAAACAGGATTGTAAAATTATCTATCAAATAAGAACATAATGGGATACTTGGCAATCTAACCATGATAAGCTAAGGAGCATCAACCTTCCACAATCACTGCCTAGTCATATGCTAACCAAGTAATGCAAATGCCCTCACAATTGAAATACATGCACAATGATTAACACCACAAGCTTGCCCATATACTTATTTTTCTGTTTATTTCAAATATGGATTGGGATCACTTTAGGACTTATTGGCTTGTAGCATGGGCTTAAGTCCTTTGGTATGGTATTTCAGGCAATTATTGACTAAAAGCTATCCTTGAACCGTGTTTACCAACACGTTTTGCTTTCATAATCCAATCCTTTCACCAAATCCTCCCTTTTTTCTCCCTTTTCAAACTTTTCCCGGGCTTATTCTTTCACTTCTTTATTGTACTGTCATTTTGAACTCATTTTTGCTAATTTTTTCAACTTAAGGCACTCTTTTCTTACATTTTCTTCACCCAGCTCATGATTACTCATTTTCTTTCTTTTTTATCTCAACTAACTACCTCATTTTTGTTACTTTATCATACTAAAGGACACCCTCAACTTATGATTTTAGACTAAAATAAAGTATACAATATCTATGCCTCAAATCAGGGCCACCAATACATCCACCCTCAACTTAGGCTTTTAGCCTAAATCAAGGTTCATATGCTCAAGGATAGATCAGGTCCAATATCAAGGTATTTCATTAAATGAGGTAAGGTTAGCAAGGTGTCAAGACAAAAATATGAGTACATGAGAAGCTCAAACATTTGGAACAAGGGACTCACTAGTTCATTTGGTAAGTCATTTAGGCAAAAGTGGGCTTACTATCAGAACAAAGGCCCAAGATCACTTCTAAATCAACCAATTCACCAAACCAATCTTAGTGTACTAGGGCAAGTTCTGAGTTCATACAATGATATATGAATGCATCGAAGTAATCTCATGCACACATGGCATTTGTATACATAATTACGTATAGACTCACAGGATATACTTTCAGTCACATCTCACCTTCCTAATATCAGAAAAAATATTGCCATATACTCTAAAAATGTATGAATGCATCGATAATCACAACCTCAAAAATTTAAGGGTACCCAAGTTTGCATCAAAAGTTTAAAGAAAATCTAAGAACTATATATATGCCAAAATATATTTTTGATAAGCATTTATAAATTATCTATACTTCCTAAGACATGTCAGTTCAATAGAAAATTAAACATCAACATGAAAAAAGAAGCATGGCAAGAAAACCTTGGGATAAAAAATAGGGAAAGTTATGGACTTTAATCTACTCAGATTTCACCTTAATCCATAACTTCCACCACCCCACCAAAAGATGATACTTTTTCCTCAAAGTAAAGACAAAAATAAAAAGATGCAAGGGGCATACCTTGGGTTGCCTCCCAGGAAGTGACTGGTTTAATGTCGTTGTATGAGAAGAAATTTTCTGCATTCATTACACTTCAAGGTCCTAATCTTCTAATATTATAACCTCTGCCATGTCACCCATATAACTTTTTACCCTTTGTCCATTTACGTTGAAAGCTTTCCCATCCCTATTCTCTAACTCGATAGCATAATGGGTAAAGACATTCTGAAAGGCCCCATCTATTTAGATTTGAGTTTTCAAGGAAACCACCTTATCCTTGAGCTGTAAAGCAACACCATGTCTCCTAGAGCAAATAGGCGATCTTTAATTCTACGATCAAGCAGAGCCTTCATTAGTTTGCATAAAGCGGAGCTCTCATAAGCTCGTAGTCTGAACACATCAAGTTCATTTACTTACATTATCCTAGAAGTTGCAGCTTCATGCCAATCTAGATTCAGTTTCTTCAATGCCCATAATGCTTTCTGTTCAAGTTTAACCCGCAAGTGGAAGGCCTTTCCAAACATCAGTTGATAAGGAGACATTCTGATGGGAGTTTTGAAGGCAATCCTATAGGCCCATAAAGCATCATCCAACATCCTTGATTGATTTTTACAATCAACATTCACTATTTTGGATAAGATTTGCTTTATTTTCCTATTTGATACTTCTACTTGCCCACTAGTTTGTGGATGATATGGGGTTGCCACCATGGTCCTTCAAACTATATCTTTCAAGGAGGGCTTTGAACAGTCGGTTGTAGAAATGAGAACCTTTATCACTAATAATTGCCTGAGGCATACCGAACCTAGAAAAAATACTTTTTCGAAGAAATCCTGTAACACTCTTACCCTCATTGTTTGCTAGATCTACGACCTACACCCTCTTGGATACATAATAAACTACAACCAAAATATACTTGTCACTATGCGAGCTAACAAATGGTCCCATAAAATCAATGCCCCAAATATCAAACAGTTTGATGACCAAAATTGGATTTAGGGGAAGTTAGTGACTTCGCAAAACTATTCCCTGCCGTTTGTATCTATCACACAACTTTACATAGTCATGTGTGTCTTGATGAACAGATGGACAATAGTATCCACACTACAATACCTTGTAAGTAGTTTGAGTTCCACTGTGATGGCCACATACCAATGAAAAGTGACATGCTTCAAGAATGCACATTATCTCTAGTTCTGATACATATCTACGGATGATCCCATCAGCATAGATACGAAATAAATATGGCTCATCCCAATAGAACTTCTTTACATCATACATAAAATTGTGACATTAATGGGTGTTTAAATCAGGTGGCACTATATCACTCACCAAATATTTAGCATAGTCTGCAAACCAAGGTATAAGATCATGTGACACTAGCAGAGCTCTTTTATCAGGTAATGAGTCATTTATGTCAAGCCCATCATCAAATTTCACCATAGCCTCAACTTGTAATCTAGAAAGGTGATCAGCCACCTAGTTTTCTAAACTTTTTCTATTAATCACGTCAAAATTTAATCCCTACAAGAGAAGTACCCACCTAATCAATCTTGGCTTTGCATTCTTCTTTGCCATCAGATATTTGAGCACCAAATGGTCCGTGTGCACAATCACTTTAGCTCCTAACAAGTACAAAAGGATTTTTTCAAAGGCAAATACCGACTAAGCAATTCTTACTCAGTTACGGTGAAATTCCTTTAAGCAACATTAAATGCTTTGCTAGCATAATATATCGGGTTTAAGGCTCTCTCTCTTCGTTGCCCCACTAACATGCCGAGTGCCACTCCACTTACATGACACATTAGCTCAAATGGTTATGATGAATCTGGAGCTAAAATAATGGGTATTGTTGTTAGCCTTCTTTTCAATCCTTCAAAGGCGCTCATGCATGCATCATCAGATACAAATTTGGCATCTTTTTCTAGCGATTTACACAAGGGTTGTGAGATCTTGGAGAAATCCTTTATGAAATGATGGTAAAATTTGGTATGGCCTAAGAAACATCTGATACCTTTTATCGATATTGGTGTTGGCAATTTTTCTATCACCTTAGTTTTTACTTTATCCACATCAATTCCCTTGCTTGAATTCTATGACCAAGCACGATGCCCACTTTGACCATAAAATGATATTTCTCCTAGTTCAGCACCAGTGACTCTCAACACAACTCTAAAACATATCACATAAATGCAAAAGACATTTTTCAAAAGACTGGCCAATGAAACAGAAGCCATCCATAAACACCTCAATAGTGCTTTCAACCATGTCGGAAAAGATAGATATCATGCATCTCTGAAATGTGACTAGAGCGTTGCAAAGTCCAAAAGTCATTCTCTTAAATGCAAAAATACCGTAGGAACATATGAAAATTGTCTTCTCCTGATACTCAGGCATACTAACAATTTGATTATAACTAGAGTACCCATTAAGGAAACATTACCATCCCTTTTCTACCAGTCTATCGAGCATCTTATCCATTAAGGTCATAAAAAAGTGGTCCTTCTCAGTGGAAGTGTTTAATTTTCCATAATCTATGTACACTCTCCATCCAGTGACTGGTCTCATTGGGATCAACTCGTTCTTTACATTAGGCACCACTGTGATACCTCTCTTTTTTTTAACACAATGCACTGGACTCACCCATCCACTGTCACTAATCGGGTAGATTACTCCTGTATCTATCCACTTGATGATCTCTTTCCTCACAAACTCTTGAGTTAGGGGGTTCAACCGCCTTTGATGTTCAATGCTCGACATGTAATCTTTGACTAACTGAATCTTATGAGAGCATATCCAATGGGGAATGCCGATTATGTCTATAATTGTACATCCAATGGCTCGCTTCTACTTCCTGAGAATTGAGACTAGGGCTTCTGTTTGATCTTCACTTAAATTTGCTGCAATGATGACAAATAATGTACTTCTCTCCAAAATAGGCATATTTCAAATTCGTTGGTAATGCCTCTAACTACTAACTTTGGTGGCACTTCTACAGAATGCTTTGCAGTTGGTGTCTCCCTATTGTATAAATCTAACTCTGTCCTTGCTTGCTACCTTTGGCCAAACAACACTCCAAGAGCATTTATCATTTCCTTATAATCAAGAATGTTATCACCCTCAAAGTTCATCATCACGGATGCCAAATGATCCATATCAAGCCTCAATTCTATAGGAATTTCAGCTTCATTATTGTCATCAGATGAAATCATTGAGATGACTTAGAACTCCAAATCTTCTCATCCTGCTAACCCACTTGAAACACCAATACCTCCTCGCCAAGTAGTAAAGCGAGTAGACTCTTCTCCATATCGACTAATGCTCATCCTGTGGATAAGAAGGGTCTTCCCAAAATGATTTGTATTGCAAAATCAACTTCATAGTCACGCATAAAAAAATCCATAGGAAATATAAAATTTATCGACTTTTACCAATATATCATACAAAATCCCCAATGGCTTCTTGATTGTTCTATCTGCCATTAACAACCGCATCTTTATAGGGACAAGGTTTTCTAAACCAAGCTTTCTAAATATGGAGAGAGGCATTAAATTTATGCTTTCTCCAAAATCACACAGTACTTTAGCAAATGCTAGTTCTCCTATAGTGCATGATATGGTGAATGCACCCAAGACTTCGCGATTTTGCACCAATGACTTCATAGTGATGGCACTACAAAATTGAACATCTCTAGGGAGGTCTTGACTCACTTTTCCTTATTTTTGACTAGATCCTTCATCTATTTGGCATGTCCTGGAATCCTTTCAAGGGCCTCAACTAAAAGAAGGTCTACTGATAATTTTTTTAGCATTGCCTAAAACTGTTCAAACTTACCATCCTCTTTTCTCTTTGCAACCCTTTGAGGGAAAGAAGGAGGCCTACTAAAGGTTTTATAGTTATTGAATTGCTCTTCTACATTGCATGCTTGGGTTCCTTCATTCATTCTCTTCTTGTGGTTCCCGTTCTTCACCTTTTTCATAGAGGGATCTATTTTGCTTTTGCCACTCCTAATCATCACTTCCATGCAATGCCCTTCATTTTTAGGCTTTTGAACCATGTTGCTTGATAAAGTGCCCATCTGGCGTTGGTTCAACTATGAAAATATTTTTCTGAATTATTGTTCGAGTTGTTTGATTGCCACAAAATGAGACTCTATTTTCTAGTTTATGCTAGTAATATCGGTCTTTATCCCCCTCAAATTCTCATCATAGTGATCCGCCCTCTTTAATAATTTTTCAAACATTTCTTCAATCCTTGATCTACTTGATCTAGTATCAGGTTATGTGGTGGTACATAGGGACCATTCCTATAGCCTTCCCTTCTACACAATTCTACGTCTGGCACTCTTCCTCTTTCATAGTATCCACCCCTATTATCTCTGTCTGCCCCTTCTCAATTGAAGTTCAGACCTTGATTTACAGAACCTTGTCTCCAATAATCTGAGTTAGATCATTAGGGGTTGTTCCCCAAATTCGCTGTTTAGTTGCTCAAAAAGCATGCATCTTTATCAAAGAATTTAATCATCATAAATCGGAGTCTTTGGGTATAAATGGGTTACTGCTTCACTTGCTTGATTGTTTCAAAACCAAGTCCATGATCATAGGTAATTGCGTAAGTTTTTTGTTGATCTCTTCATTCACCTTTGCTTGCCCATTATTTGTAATAACTACACAAGAGTTCTTTGTTGTACCCCTCTAAATTTGGCCCCATGCTTGGTTATTTTTCACCACTTGTTCCATTCTCTCAATGACAAGTTCAAATGGTTGATCAAGAAAAAAACCTTCCATTATCATGTCGGCACATGCTTTGCTATTTTCATAAAGTGCTCTATAAAAGATCTCGACCAAAGCATCATCAACAATAATATGATCGGGGACTATTTTCAAGCATTTGGTGAATCTCTCCTATGTAGTGCTAAGAGAGTCTCTAGTTAATTGCTCAAAGTTATTGATTTGGTCCTTTAGCTTCAACTTCTTCAACCTTGGGAAATATCTTTTGAGGAACACTCTCTATAGCTCAGGCCAACTCGTGATGGTACCTGAAGGAAGCTCAGAGAACCATATGGCTGCATTGCTAGACTATGACAATAGAAACACCCTCAATCTAACAATGTAGAAATATTTTGTTTTCCAATGACTCTTTTGAACACAAAGACAAAATTTTAGAGATGACAGTGGGGATCCTCTTACTGTAGCCCTATGAATAAGCCATAGTTTTGGAGCATCTGGAGCAATCCACTTGAGACTGCGAACTTTGCATCTGTTGGTATTAGGGGCAATACTATAGAGCCAGTCAAATCCATCACCATGGGGTTCAATTAGTATTATTCCGACCATAAACATTCTAATTGAAGTCCCTAAGTTATTGTCTGTTATCACTTAGCGTTGGGTTCTCTTCTGTATCCATATCTTCATTCGTATGCACATCCTCCTCAACCTTAAGATCCTCATTCGCTCGAGTCATTCTTCTTGGTAGTCGATTAGTCTCCAAATTTAGTAGAGCTAAGGGAATTCCTTGGTTCCTTGAATTGGGCATACAACCTAGTATCACCTGAAAATAAAATCAAACAACAAAAATAAGAACAAAAGTAAAGTACAAGAGACTCTAGAAATTTCTACTAGAACTAACTAATAGTTAAACCAAATCAAACCTTGCTATATTCCCTGGCAACGATGCCATAATTTTTGATTGATGATGCTCATGCTCCAATAAGAAAGAAGTCGCTATCAATAATTAACCTAACCGAGGTTAGGGTCAAATCCACAGGGAATAGAGGGCTTAATTATCAGATTTCACTACTAATCATTCCTAGTATCTATAACTATAATCTTATGATGGGGGTTTATTGCGATTAGAAGAACAACTTAAAATGAACAATCATTAAAATTTGAGACAATACTCAATTTTGGGAACAACATGGGAATTTGAGTTCCCCATGGTTCGTTGACTCGATTACCCTAGGTAACATAACTATGATTAATGAATCGCATGTAGGATGATAACTTAAGTTCTTCCAACCCTGTTATAAAGGTGAAGGTCAAATTTCACCAAGGCTCTTGGTCGGCTACCATGGTCAAGTTTAGTTGATTAGATATGAACACATCAATCGAATACTATTATCTACTTTCTCTTTCCTCTTCATCACTACCTTGGTCAGTATCGTGATAGTAGGCAGGGTTTTGTGTTAGCCACTACCAAACAACCTTAATCATGAAGGGAAATAGATAATTCATGCATAACCCCAATCATAAATATGCACAAAACATAGGTCATTTTAAGCCAACTGCCCATGGTTACCACATCCCCATGTTGTGGGTGCTTAGCTACTCATCCTTAAGCAAAAAGACACAAAAATGCAAATAATAAACATAGTTAAGAGTTTTACCAATAACAATAGAGGAAATGGACACCAAAAATTGCAAACCCACAAGCTTGATTGAGCAAAAATGAGTACAAGGAAAGATTTGCATATCCCAAAATGAGTTTTCCCGAAGAAAACATTAATCTACTCTAAAACCTAAGAAAAGCTTCAAAAATATATTGGCATAATGTCTACTATTTAAACCCTCTCAAAATAACCTAACTTAAACTATTTATAAAGTGTATAAAATAACCCTAAAATTTATGCAGAAAAGACAACTGGTATCTGATAAATTTCGTAGTTATGACTCGTAGGATGGCCTAGGAATCATAGTCGATGTCTCGTATCAGGATCTTAGCATTATGGAATGAACTGGTATGACCCATAACTATGAGTCATTTCTTGATCTATGACTCATATGTTGGTCTCTTAGTCTTGGTCTTTAGTTTTTTAGTCCAACATTCTGATTCTCTGATTCTTGCTACGAGTCCACCTATATGAGTAGTAGTATGTCTTACGACTCCTAGGCTGGTCTTATAGCAGTGACCTCCACTTGGAAGATTTCTAAACTTTTGGTCTCTAATTCCTATTACGACACCACCCTATGACTTTTAGTGTGAGCTACACCTCGTAGGTAAGCTTATATAGCCTATGATTCTGCAAAATTTGCAACTTTTCTTCAAAATCATGCCAACCTAACTTTTCTACAAGATTAACACATCAAAACACCAAAATGTTGCTTTGAGAACTCATAAAATCCCTTGTTTTAGGCACCAAATATGCTATAATTTGAAAAAACATCACTCATAGTTGATATAGCTAGTTCAGCAGATTAGGCCATAGGTCCGCCAGTCACATTCCAACTCAGAGGGTCATATGCAGGCATTTATGATCACCATAATTTAATACTATCTTTCCATTATGGATGCCCACATTGACACCTTCAAGGGATGGGTATATCAGGGCCTAACCACAACACAGCCAGCAGACTTGACGGATATCTGCACATAGATCTAGCAATTTTGGCAGCATAATTGACATTAGAAGAGACCATGCCGAAGGTGCCATTGGTAGACCCATTCGAACTATGATCCTAATGTTGTATAATTTCATATGATGCTGACAAAAAAGGAGGAGATTGACCTTGTCGTGAGAGAGTCAAAAGAGGAGTTAGAGATATGATGAGCTCATAAGGTAGAGTATGTGAGGGGTGCTGGCCCCTACGGCTAGAGTGCTACTACTGAGGAAACTACCATATAGGGTGAGGGTGGTCTGACGTAACAATGCACTGATGCTTAGGAACCCAGGTATGATTTTTAACCCCTTATCCTTTGTTTTGGTTTGATTGTGCGCATTAGGGACAATGCAACTATTGTTTGATTAGGTCTGGGTAGTTATGGATATCAATAAAGTCTGAGTAGCTTAGGTTCATATATACCCCAATTTGGATCTAGGAGTTTTCTTGACTGTGTTCTTTAATCATGGATATTTACTTTCTATCGAACCGGCACATTTAGGATGTTTTAGGTAGTATTTGTAGCATATAGTACTAATACTTGTGGCATATAACATGTTTTGTGTTTTGGTTGAAAAATAATGCCCACCAAAATTTTGATTAGTTGGTTTAGATAGCAATATGTATATATAGGTATGTTGATAATGTTTGTTCTGATAAGTAAGGATAAATTGTAACGACCTCAAAAAGTACCTGAAAAATATGCCTTAGAAGTGCACGAAATCATAATTTCCATGTATCTCAAAATCCTCACATGATATTGAAAATCTGACTTTATATTCTTATTTAGGGGTCATTTTAAGTGGGAAATTATTCTAACCTAAATTTAAGAGTAAGCGCTTAGCAATATCGCTTTTCAAAGTAATGATTTCTAGAGAGCTTTCCGTGCCTCTGGCGTGACGCCCCAAGTGTGCGCAAATGAAGAAAATGTACTTTCGCTTCTTGTCCATGATGCAAACATGTATATTTTTTGTCTAGTTATTTTTATTATGGTCCAAGACTTTAAGTCCTTGGCCAAAGTGTCCCCAAACGTAGATATACCTATACTTAACCATTTTCCACCCTCATATCATTCTAAACATTTCCCAATATTCACTCACACACTTAGCAAAATATTTTACTCCTAAAGTCAAGACTAAAAACCCTTTCTAGATCTCAAGGTTTATTTTTCAAGCTTCACGTCTCCATGTCTAATCTTCATCAAGTTCATCTCCAAAGCAAAGGTATGTGGGTTTCTTTTATGGTTCCTTTTACCCATGATACTCAAGTTTTCTTTTAATCTAATTTGCATGATTTAAAGTTGATTTACTATCTTAAAATGAAAATCACTATACACTATGTTGAAGCTTATGAAATTGTGATTATTTTGTTATGTTTTGAGACATGAACCAAGGTCTATTATATGATTTGATAAAGGGTTTTTATATAAATTGATTGAGGGTGTTATCAAGTATCTATTGAAAGTTGTCCATTGAATTTTCTAGCATGATTTAACTCTTGAATTCCATGGTTTTACACCAGCACTACATACCCTCTAAGTTTTGATAGAATGTCTGGTTATAATTTCTTGAGGAATTGAAGGTCCATTGCATGTGTTATGAGTTGAACTACTACATGATGATAATATGATGATGATATGATGAAATGATGATGAAATGAATACATGTATATGGTGCTCTCTGTATAGAATTGTAATATGACTATGTCGTATCCGGCAGTTGTACGCTATGTAATCTTGTTGGGGGTTTGTGCCCACCCACCTATTGGGTTTTTTTACTCTGGCTCATGGTAGGGTCTTACAATCCACCAACCTTTTTGGGGGTCTATATGCATCAACCTATCAGGAGAATTATACTCCAGCACCAAGGGTGGTATGGTGTGACGATCCACCAACCTATTGATTGGGTTTGTACCTTAATCACCAAGGATTGTAGGATATGATGATCCACCAATAGTTAATGGTCTATTCTTTAACATATATTATGTCCTATATAAGCATATTTTACTTAAGTACTAATCATACATGTCATATTGTTGTTATTCTAGCTATTATCTATTTCTATGCATTTGACTATGATGCCTATCTCTTGTTGCATTGCATCCTACATAATTAGCACATACAATTGTACTAATGCATATTCTATGCCTACATGATGTCACTATGGGGGAATCAGAGCACTGCTTGATCATCGTCCTCCTCCATGTGGCTAGTACGACTTCTGGTAAGCTTGTTGATTTGTCCTCCATTTTGGGGATGTTACTTATAATCTCTTGCTATGTATTAAGACTATATCTCTCTGACTTATATATTGACTATGAGGGTGAACCCGGTTGCTTTGTGTTGACCCCTGCTCTTTATCTATGTAGTAGAGGTGTTGACATGCTATGTGTTTATTTTATGAACTTTGAATCCATCAGCTCTCCTTATTCATGATATGAAAGTGTTCCCTTAGACCTGGTTAACCCAATTTACTATTTCTTCTTTCATTCTATTATTTCCAAGATCAAGGATGTATAATGATATGCTACAAGGCTTTTTTGGGGTGCCTTTGGTCTCCCTATTTGTCGGTCATATCTAGGCCCTAGGTATGGGTCGTGACAAAGGTGGTATCAAAGCACTAGGTTGTTATATCCTCAAAGTACAACACACTGCATTGATTACAGTCTTATTCATGGTTGTGTTGTGCACCACAACTATGAGTAAAAGGCTTTGAGATATTTTAGGAAATGTTTTCCTTTTTCATGCTCTAAGTCATGCTATAAATTAAAGTAAGTTTTTCCCAATGATTATTTTTTCTATGCTATATCATGCCTAATACGAGCGAAAAACAAGCTCACACGTCCAAAGAGCAACCAGCCAATGGAGAGCTTAGGGATGCTCTCAACTTGCTTGCACAAGTGGTGTCTATTAAAGCCAACCAAGGGGCCCAAGCTCCTCATGCTCCTACACCGGCATCTCGTGTATGAGACATCATAAGAATGAATCCCCCAAAATTCCATGGGTCAAAGGTGAGTGAGGACCCCTAAGATTTCATTGATGAGGTTTACAAAATTTTATCCATATGGGTGTGAGGCCGGAGGATAAGGCATAGTTGGTAGCCTACCATCTAAGGGAGGTAGCACAAATATGGTAAAACTAATAGAAGGAGGAAAAGGGAGTCAACTATATGGTACTTTAGGAGGAGTTCAAGGTGGCCTTCCTTAATCAGTTCTTCCCCCTTGAACTTAGGGAAGCTAAGTTGCTAGATTTTATGAATTTGAGACAAGGGTCTTTGAGTGTAAGAGAGTATGCCCTCAAGTTTACCCAACTTTCAAAATATGCTCCACATTTGGTGGCCGACTCGAGATCTTGGATGAACAAATTTGTTATGGGTGTGTATAACTTGGTAAGTAAATAGTGTTGGTCCACTATGTTGATTAGTGACATAGACTTGTCACATTTGATGACCTTTGCCGAGCAAATAGAAGGGGAGAAATTGTTGAAGAGGATGTTTCGTGAGGCCAAGTAGGCCCATTTCGTAGGTAAGTTCCAAAAGGGTGTTCGAATCCACCAAGGCCAATGTTACTCATATGCATATAATAGGAGATTTATCAATGACTTCCCAAGGTCCCCAAGGTATTGGTGTTGTGGTTCGTAATGAGTTGTGTCCTAGGTGTGGTAAGATGCATAGGGGACCATGCTTGAGAGATACTAATGCATGCTTTGGTTGTGAGAAAGTGGGTCACAAAAAGGTGGATTGCCTCCAAGATCGCAACAAAGGTAAGAGGTTTGTCCATAAGGTGCTAATGTGGTTCCTTTGGGGAGAGCTGGCCGATACGATGGTACCCCAAGGGACAATCGATTTTATACTTTGCATGGGAAGCAAGGCGTTGATGAAGTCCCTAATATTATCACTGGTATATTAAAAATGTTTGACTGTGATGTGTATGAATTAATTGATCTGGGTGCTACTCTTTGTTTTCTAACTCCTTTTGTTGCCCAAAAATTCCATGTTGACTCCGAGTTATTGGATGAGTCATATGAGGTGCCTACTCCTATTGGGGTAACCATTATTGTTAGCAAAGTTTATAAAAGTTGTCCTACTTGCATTTTGCATAAAATCTTACCTTGTGATCATGTTGAGTTAGACATGGTTGATTTTTATATTATTCTTAGGATGGATTAGTTGTATGCATACTGTTCTTCTATTTATTAAAGAACCCATAGGGTAAAGTTTCAATTTCCAAACGAACCCGTCCTTGAGTGGGAAAGTCAAGATGTGGTGGTCAAGGGTAGATTTATCTTTTGTATTAAAGCCCGTAAGTTGATCTCTAAGGGGAGTCTTTACCATCTTGTGAGGGTTAGGGATGTGGAGTCTAAAGTCCTTCCCATAGAGTTAATTCAAGTTGTGAATGAGTTTCTGAATGCCTTCCTACTCACTTACCTAGTGTCCCTCCTGGAAGGGAAACATACTTTGGCATAGACCCCCTCCCTGATACTCAACCTATTTCTATTGCCCTATATCATATGGCCTCCGCTGGTGTTGAAGGAATTGAAGGATCAATTGAGGGACTTGGTGAAGAAAGGATTTGTTAGACCTACCCAATTATCTTGGGGTGCCATGATATTGTTTGTGAGAAAGAAGTATGGGTCACTTAGGATGTGTATTGACTACCGGCAACTCAATAGAGTAACCAACAAGAATAGGTATCCTCTTCCAAGGATTCATGATTTGATTGACCAATTGCAATGGGCTAGCTATTTCTCGAAGACTGATCTTCAGTCCAGGTATCATCATGTAAGGGTAATTGAGTGTGATATTCCCAAGACGGCATTCTGGAGTAGATATGGGCACTATGTATTTGTAATGATGTCTTCTGGTTTGACCGATACACTGGCCATCTTTATGGACCTAATAAATATGGTCTTTAAAACCTACCTTGATTCCTTTTTGTGGTCTTCATTGTTGACATTTTGATCTATTCTTGTGGTGAGGAGAAGCATATGGCTCATTTGAGGGTTGTGTTGCAAAGGTTGAGGGAGGAGAAATTGTATGCAAAATATGATAAGTGTTAATTTTGTTTGAGGGAGGTTACCTTCCTAGGACTTGTGGTGTCATGGAATGGTGTTATGTTGGATCCTAAAAAGACCAATGTGATTGGGAATTTGTCTAGATCATTGACCTTGTCGCATATCAGGAGTTTTTTAGGCTTAGCAGGTTATTAGCAGAGGTTCTTGAATGGATTCTCTTCTATTGCTTCTCCTCTGACAAAATTTACTCAAAAAAAGGCTAAGTTTGTGTAGACCAATGATTATGAGAAGATCTTCCAAACCTTGAAAATAAGCATATGTTCGCCCCAATATTGTTACTACCAGATGGGCTTAAGGGATTTGTTGTGTATTATGATGCTTCCCAGATTGGTTTTTGATGTGTGTTGATGCAAAATGTTAAGTCTATAGCCTATGCTTCTGGACAACTCAATGCATATAAAGAACTACCCTACAAATGATCTTGAGTTAGCTGCCATTGTGTTTGCTTTAAAGAATTGGCATCATTACTTGTATGGAGTACATGATGATATGTTCATCGATCATAAGAGCCTACAATATTTCATCACTCAAAAGGATCTCAAATGAGGCAAAGGAGATGGGTAGAACTTCTTTAGGACTATAAGATGAGTGTGCATTATCATCTTGGTAAGGCAAATATGGTAGCAGATGCTTTGAGTAGGGTGTCTATAGTTATCCTAGCTCATGTTGATGGTAGTGATAAGGAGATGGCTAGGGAGGTGCATCAATTAGCTAGATAGGGAGTTATGTTGGAATAGGTTGGTAATGGGGGTATTGTTGTTATTGATGGTTCTAGGTCTTCTTTCATTGATGAGGTGATAGCAAAAGACGATCTTGATCTCTCCTTGTTAGAATTGAAGGCCTTGGTGAAAGAGCGAAAGGTGGAGGTTTTCCCCCAAGGGGGAGATGGTCCCTTTAGGTACTAAGGTCGGTTATGTGTACCGTGTGTTGATGGTTTGATAGGAAAGATCCTTCATGAGGCCCATAAATCTTCTTATTCTATATACCCTATTTCCACCAAAATGTTGAGTGACTTGAGAGAGGTGTATTGGTAGGGAGGCATGAAGAAGGAGATTGCCAAACTCATTTCTGGTTGTCATAGTTGTCAACAAGTCAAAGACGAACATCAAAGGCCGAGTGGTATAACCTAAGACATTGAGATTCCTACTTGGAAGTTGGATGTGATTAACATGGATTTTTTGGTTGGGTTGCCTAAGACTAGAAAGGGTTTTGATTCCATTTTGGTGGTGGTTGATAAGATGCCAAAATCGACTCACTTTCTACCGGTTAAGACCACATATGGGTTTAAGATTATGCAAGGCTATACATTCATGACATGGTAAGGTCGCATGGGGTTTCTTTGTCTATCATATAAGATCATGAGGCACAATTTACTTCACACTTTTGGAGGTCCTTTAAAAGGGGTCTTGGTACTAGAGTTAAGCTTTCTACGGCCTTCCATGTTCAAATGGATGGCCAAGCTGAAGTAACCATCCAAACACTTGAGTATATGCTTAGAGCATGTGTGTTGGAGCTTAAAGGTAGTCGATATGATCATCTTTCATTGACTGAGTTTGCCTACAACAATAGCTATCATTCTAGTATTATTATGGTTCCATTTGAGGCTCTCTATGGGAGACATTGTACATCATTGGTTGGTTGGTTTGAGGTTGGTAAGTTAGCATTTTGGGGACCAAATCTACTTATAGAGGTTCTTGATAAGTTTAGAATGATTAGACAAAGGTTGAAGATGGTCTAAAGTGGCCAAAAGTCCTATGTTGATGTGAGGAGAAGGGATCTTGAATTCTATGTTGGTGATTCGATTTATTTGAAGGTGCCACCCATTAAGGGTGTGGTCCATTTTGGTAAGAAGGTCAAGCTAAGACCAAGATATGTGGTCCTTATAGGGTGATGAAAAGAGTTGGCAAGGTAGCATACGAGTTAGAGTTGCCTAGAGAAATGGATTTCATTCATCCGGTGTTTCATGTGTCCATGTAGAGAATATGTGTGGGGTGATTCGAATGCCATTCTTCCTCTTGGTGTTGTAGGTGTTGTTGGAGAAAATTTGACTTGTAAAGATATTCCTGTTAAAATCTAGGGCAGGCAAGTGAAGAGATTGAGAAACAAAGAGGTTTCTTCCGTTAAAGTCCTTTGGAGGAACCAACAAGTTGAAAGTGCTACTTGGAAGGCCAAAGTAGATATGCAAAAATGATATCCTTATCTCTTCCACTCCACTCAAGCCTAAGGTATTGATCTAAGTCCTTTATATGATCTCAAGTCATAAGTTCAGCCCTTATGTCATTGCATATGTCCATTCATATGTCCATGTTTAAAATGATTAAGTTCATGATTGTTTAACACTTATGATGAGATTTTGAAATCGTCTTTAAATGCATTGTTAGTTAGGTACTAAGTAAGGATTGGATCCACTAAATGTTTCGTGTCAATTGCATCTTTCTATATGTAATGTTCAAACTCTTTAGAGATTCATTCATATTTTAGGGTTATATTATTGTTAGAATGAGTAAAGTCAATGTATTATATAAAACAAAACATAAAATCTCATCTAATACCATCTAATTCTAATATCTAACCACTAACTAATCTAACAATCTAAAATCTAAGTAATAAATTCGAACAAGGATGGCAATGGGAGGGAGGGCTAGATCACAGTGAGAATGAAATGTTTTACCTTGGAGCAGTGAAGGGGGTTTTGGGAAATAAAGGGGTTTTGAAGAGGAGTCAAAAGTAAAAAGAGAAAAGTCTTGATGACTGAAATACTCAAATACTGTTCTCTAGTGAGTGGGAGAGAATCGAAGAAATAAAATCTTGTCTCAGTTGGTAAAAAGGAAATTTGAATCAAATTATCCTTGTTCATGTTCCATTGATGAATTAAACATCTCTTTCATTCAAGGATGTCCATTAAATCTTATTTGCTCGAATTGGCTACACTTTTAACTTTTCAAATGAACTAGAAGGTCATATGTAGGCTAACATTTGTCATGTTGGTGTCTCTCATATGTGTTTCTTTGACATTCGGGGATGAATGTTTCCAATAGGGAGATATTGTAATGACCCCAAAAAGTGCTCAAAAATGTGCCTCGGAAGGGTCCAGAATCATAATTTCCATATATCTCAAAATTCATCTGCAATATTGGAAATCCAACTTCACATTTTTGTATAGCGCGTCATTTTTAGTGGAGAATGGGTCTAAGCTAAAATTAAGAGCAAACGATTAGTAATTTTTATTTTCCAAGTGATCATTTTCAGAGTGCTTTTCCCACCCGTGGCGCGACACGCCAAGGGTCCGTAAATGAAGAAAATGGATTTTCTTTTCTTGTCCGTAACACGGATATGTACATTTTTCCCAAATTATTTCTCTTGTAGTCTAGGACTTTTAACTCTTGAGCCTAAGTATGCCTAAATGTGGATATACCTATACTTAACCATTTTTCACCCTAATATCATTCTAAACATTTCTCAATATTCTCTCAAACACTAAGCCAAATATTTTACTCATAAATTCAAGACTCAAAATCCTTTCCAGATCTCAAGGTTCTTCTTCAATCTTCAAGTATCCATCTCCAATCTTCATCAAGTTCATCCCTAAAGCTAAGGTGTGTGGGTCTCTTTCATGGGTTTGTTTCACCAATGATACTCACACTTCATTTTACTTTAATTTGTATGACTTAAAGTTGATTTACCATTGGGTCTATCTTATTATGAAAATCACTGCACACTATGTTGATGCTCATGAAATTATAACTATTTTGCTATATTTTATGGTATGAAATGGTTTTGATATAAATTTTTTGAGGGTGTTATGAAGTATCTATTGAAGCTTTTACATTAAATTTTCTAGAATGATTTCACTCTTGAATTGCATGGTTCTACACTAGAATTTCACAGACTGTAAGTGTTTGATAAAATGTTTGATTATGGTTTCTTGAGAATTGAAGTTTCAATGAATATCTTATGAGTTGATCAACTATATGATGATGATATGGTGATGATATAATGAAATTGTGATGAAACGAATGCATGTATATGGCGCCCTCTATATAGTGTTGAAATGTAACCATGCCCTACCCGGGGGTCGTGCGCCAGGTAACCTTGTTGGGGGTTTGTACCCATCAACCTATTGGAGGGTTTGTACTCTAGCACCAATGGTAGTAGGGTACGATGATCTACCAACCTTATTGGGGGTTTGTACCCATCAAACTATTGGAGAGTTCGTACTTCGGTCCTAAGGGTGGTAGGGTGCGATGATCCACTAACCTATTGATGGGGTTTGTACCTCAATCACCAAGGGTGGTAGGCTTTAAGGATGCACCAATAGTTAATGGTATATTCTTACACATATGTTATGTCCTACGTAAGCATGTTTTACATAAGCACTAATCATACATGTCAGATTATTATTATGCTAGCTATTGTCTATTTCTATGCATTTTGACTGGGATGTCTATCTGTTGTTGCATTGCAACCTACATACTTAGTACATTAAAATGTACTAACACATATTTTATGCCTACATGATATCACCATGCAGGAATCAGAGCACCACTTGATCTTTCTTCTCCTCTATGTGGCTAGTACGACTTATATCAAGCGTGTTGGTGAGTCCTTAATTCCGTGGATGTTACTTATGATATCTTGCTATGTATTTAGACTATCTCTCTTTGAATTATGTACTATCAATAAGGGTGAGTCTTATTGCTTTGTCTTGCCTCTCGGTCTTATCAATGTAGAAGAGGTGTTGCTGGACATGCTATGTGTTTATGTTATGAGCTTTGACTCTTTCAACTCTCGTTGTTCATGATATCAAAGTATTCCCTTAGCCCCAATCATCTCAATTTACTACTTATTAGTGTATTTTGTTGCTTGTATGACCAAAGATTTGTAATGATATGCTACGGTGGTTGTCTGGGGTTCTTTTAAATTCCCCATTCGCCGATCACGTCTACGCCCTAGGCTTAAGCCGTGACATAAATTAAGATAAAAGAATGATTTAGGAGTATTTTGCTAGTGATGTAGTCAGTACAATGATAATATGAGCTTAAATTCCTAAATTTATGTATTATTTGCTAATGCAAAACTTGCCCTGTTACTCTAAGTTAGACTATAGATTAATTAGATTAGAAAAGGATCTTAGGACATTGTTCTTAAATGTCCACTTAGCTTAAACGACCAACCAAAAATTCAATATATCCCTTGTTCATAATGTTTGATCCTAACATATACCTACTCTTTGCAAGCACCTAATTAACGTAGCTTTGTTAGTAGTAAAATCCTAAAATTAGCCTTGGTCCTAACGTTGGCCACTATTAAAAGTCAATCAAAATGAAGAGATTTAATTAATACATGCATGCACACTTTTCAAGAATCAAGAATTATCTGATTTTACCTTGTCAGTTCTTCATGATTCTCATAACCCTAGTTATGGATTTAGCTACTCATGTTCATTGTAGGTGCAAGAATCATGGTATTGAAAAGCTTAATTCGATGCTTACAAGAATGAAACTAGAACAAGAAATTAAAGCTCTTCGATGGAAATCATGAAGTATGAATTAAGATCACAAAATATTGTTTCCAAGTGTTTTCTCAATGTTCCTCATGCTCTCTACTGATTTTCTAATTGTTCTTTACCATTCTCTCAAGACAATAAGCTTTAAAATAAACTATTTATAGTGTTACAAATACTAAACCAAATCAAAATAGGAGAATTGGGTTCAGCTGGATCTATTATAATCTCTACGAGCTGTATAAGGTTCTATGACTCATAATTGGACATTTATGGAATATATCTTCAATTTTGAATTTAACATCTACAATAGCTTACTATAAGTCTTATTCAAATTTACAGTCCGTATCTGGTTTTGCTTGATGATATTTTTGTCACTTCCCACTTTTTGATCGTCACGGTATGAAACCTTATGTAAAACTCATATTTTATTCTGCAGCTCATCTGCATATTATTAGATGCAAATTCAGAAAATCACCCCTTCACTAGATTTATCTAAGAAACCAACTTTGTGACCCATGGAAAATTCCACAGCCCATAAAGGGTGTCGTAGCACAGAGAAAACTTCAACTTTTGTCCACTTAGCCTAAAATCATGCCAAACTGTGTAATCCTCTAAAACAAACATAAAAAACACAGTAAGTTTACTAGAATCGCTTTGACCACACACAAAATTCCATGTTTTAAGCATCCAAAGTATTGTACTCTGACAACACATTAATAGGTAAAACTAATTATTACCACATAAACCTTGGAATACTATACCTAACAATGTATCACCTATTGACATAATTTTTTTATAAAATTAGAAATTAAAGTCGAGAGTATAGCAGAATTTAATCAAGAAGCCAAAAAATTACAAGAGGTAACCAAGGAAATGGAACCCTAGATGCGTCAGAGAGTAGCTAGAAATTTGCTGGAGTTTTGACCAAAATATATGGTGGTGGTGGTCGAATTCTTGGCGAATAAGGAGAGACATGGGAACTTTGCCTATGGTCCATGAGCCCTATTCACAGCCCTTATTTATACCTATAGGCTATAAAGTTTTCTCACGGACTAGAGTCCAAAGAACATTACTTATTGGAAGTGAGTGCACAGGTCAAGGTATGAATGACGGCTCGTAGAATTGGTTGTAGAATGATCTTCTCTCACTTTTTAGCACTAACTTGCTGATTTAGCCTTGTTCCAATATGCCCTTTATAGAACAAATTGTTACTCTATAAGTCACTAATCCTTGAGTCCAAAATCACAACCAATATAAGAAAATTAATCTAGCTACAAATTTAGAAAGCTAAAAATAAAACAAAAACACAAATGTTACATCAGATATCTTGGGCTACCTCCCATGTAGTGCGTAATTTATTATCGTAGTATGACTTTGACAACTTTGTTACTTAGACTTCACAAAGTGCCCAAACTTCTATCTTCAGATCATTGGGACTCTTCATAGACTGGTAGATATTAAAGATGGTTTCTTCATCTTTCATTCAAAACTTGAGTTAGCTTGAGTCCATGGCCACTAGTGGTTACCCAGTAGCGATGAAGGGCCTTCCCGATATGATTAGGACTTTGAATCCAACTTCCTAATCTAGGGTCACGAAGTCTTTGGGGAATATGAATTTTTTCACTTTGATGAGAATATTATATAATACCCTCACAGACATATTTAACAGACTTTCAGCTATCAACAACTACATGCTCATTGGAGTGGGTGCTGCCAATTTTAACTTCTTGAATATTGCAAAAGGCATTAAGTTGATATTGGCACCTAAGTCACACAATGACTTTGCATATTCTACATCTCTAATGGTGTAGGGTATGGTGAATGCTCTAGGATCTTCTTTTGTTTGCACTAGGACCTTGTTACTATCGCAGTGCAATGCTGGAGCTCTTGAGAGAGCTCTTGGCTCGCAGTCCTTTTTTTCATCACTAAATCTTTCATAAATTTTACATACCTATGCATATTTTACAATGCTTCAATAAGAGGGATGTTGATCGAATGTTACTTCTACATAAAGATGAAGTGTTGAAACTTACCTTTCTCCTCCTTATTTTAGAGTCTCTGAGGGAAAGGCTTGGGAGGTCTAGGTATGGGTTTCAACTTTTGTGGCATCACTACATCATCACTCACCACATGCTTGGTGCTAGAATCTCTGGTCACTACTTCTTTGCAATCTACCATCCCCTTTTGAACATTATTATCACCAACTACCATCAGTGGATCAAAAGTCTTCTTGCTGCCACGTGTTGTCATTGCCATGCACTACCCTTCATTCTTCATATTCTGCACTATGTTGCGTGGAAATGTACCCTTCTGACATTTTTTCAACTGAGCCAACATCTAACCAAACTATTGGTCTAGCTGCTTGATAGCAAGAATGAGACTCAATTTTTTTATTAATGTTTTGGAGATGTCAAATTTCATCCCCTTTAAGATCTTATTGAAAGCTCAAGCCTTCTTCAACAATTTTAACATCTCATCAATTTATGATCTACTAGCCTAGAGTTACAATTGTATGTTGGAATAAATGAACTATTTTTGTAACTATCTCTACGTCCCTAATCAGCATCTTTAACCTAGCCCCTGTTCTTGTCATAGTAGGCACCTATGTTGTTGACTCTGAAAGCACCATCTCTATTGAAGTTTCGACCTTGATTTCCTTGACCTTAGTGCCAAATGTCCTAATTGGACCATTAGGCATTTGTATGGAACATTTCTTATTTGATCGGTGACAAAGTAACTACCTTCCAAAGGCTAAAGATTGATTGCATTCACGTGCTTCTGATTTTGCCTCAATAATAACCCCATATTAGTACTAATCTGAGCTAGCTCTTACATCATCTCCTTATTTATCTTTACCTGCTAAGAGTTAGTACTAAGTGATAAAGAGCTCATAGTAATTGACTTGTCTCTCATCCTCTATGCGCGGTACATTCTCACAATCTTCTCCAGCCATTCAGCTACAGCTAGAAATGATTAATTTAAAAGTGAGCATTTCCTAATAGTGCCAGCAACAACTTTGCTATTTTCATGTAGTGCTCAATAAAAGATTTCCACCAAGGGGTCATTAACAATCTTATGGTCAGGGACACTCCATAGGCACTTTGTGAACCTCTCACATATATTGTTAATCGAATCAGTAAAAAACTGCTTGGAGTCACTGATCTGATCCTTCAACTTCAGCTTCTTTGACTTATGAAAGAACCTCTCCAGTAAGGCCTTCCTTATTTTTGCCTAGTTGGAGATTGAAGTCTATGGAAGCTTGGATAACCATAGTGTTGCTTCGCCTATTAGAGACAATGGGAAGTGATGAGTGCATAACATGTATTCATTTGTTACTCTTTTCTTATCGTTTTGTGTTGTTAATCTCATAACCTAAGGCTAAATATGCTATGAATGGTGTATGTTACCAGTACATATGAGTCAGATTTGGCTTTGCTAAGAAGTATTGAAGATTGGAGCCAAAAGGAGCTGAACTGCACAAAATGGTACCTGACAGTAGATACACTCTGTGAATATAGCCTCTAGGCCTATGATTGTAGAGCTGTGATATGCAGAGAAGCACAAACATGCTAGGCAAAGACATGTAGGTGGATCATAAGAAGACACAACCTCCCCAATCATTGAATGTTGAATGCCATCGTGAAATGTTACGAAGACCAGTGTCGGTTAGTGTAGATTTAGTCTAGGGTGAGGATTTAAAGCAAGTTCTCTATAAATTCTTTAGTAGATTGAAGAGTGTGGGCTTCACTTGTATTTATGTTTCACTCACTCTTTCTTTCCTTGTTTTTGAATGATAAATTTATAGATTTAATTGAAGATTGCTTGTTGATTTATATATAGGTCTTGATCGTTTCTCTTACTTTCATGCTTAGTTGATAATTTACTTGCAAACTCAAGAGGGTTTCTCCCAAATTTTGCTAATTGCTTGAATTGATTTATAGGTTCACGCTTATCTTCTTGTATAAATTAGGTTTGAGATAGCTACTTGAATCTAGCTTAGATCTTCAAATATTGCTCTAGCCAGTGTAGTTGAGGGAGAAGATTATATGATAGTCATAGGTTTATAAGTTGAGAGCCTCAAAAGGGGCTCAATGGATAAGGTCTTAGAAATTTTGCTTTGTGGTGCTCAAGCCAAGTATGTCTTTGAGAGGCTCACAAAGGAGGCCATAGTTGGCTCTTGTGAAATATCAGTTCCCTAGCCGGGGTGATTACAAGCAGCCTAGCCTACCCATAGAATTAATTTGATGCTAAGTGTGACAGATCGATTGAGTTCTGATTGATTAACATATCTCATTATTTTGCTCCCTTGCTTAATCAATGCGTAGCCAATTTTTTTTGGGAGTAGTTGCTAACTTAGTTTCACCTAATTTAGTTAGAATTCTTGCTATGTACTTACCTATAGAGTCAAATTTAGTAGCCATAGGCCCTTGCTCAACTTATTTGCTTACACATTATTCCCTATGGGATTTTACCTCAACCTCTAAAGTTGGTTAATATGTTGATGACGACCGCGCCTTCTGCCTTTGAGTAGTTAGGTTGAGTGACATAAGAAAAATGGTATCGTTGCCAGGCAATAATAGGTGTATTGGGTTACTTTAGAACTTATGGTCTACTCTTTTTGATTTGACTAGTGAGTATTTATTTTTGTTTTCTTCTTTTTTTTTTTGTTGTATGGCTAATTATGATCTTGTTTTAGGAATGTAAGCCTTTTTTATACCTCCTTTGGAGTATTGCACTTTGTGGAGTGCAAAATGGTGTTTGGGAAGTAAATAGAGATAAGAGTGATGTGAGTGAAGATTGGCTCACCAACTTGAATCTTAGACCTGCCAAAGAAGTGGCCTAAAGGTACCAATTGCACAATATGAGGGATGATTTCAAGAGCTTGCTTGTTGCTAGAAGTTACTAGTTAGACTCGTTTTAATGGGAAATTGTTGTTTTGGAGCTCGACTTGAAACTAAGAAATGAAGTAAGTTAGGCCCCAAACTCAAAGGTTGCCAACTGTGAGTTCGAGTCCCAAGAAAAAGGAGTAAAGCTTAATGTGGAAAAGATACGAGACCTATGCATTTGTTCATGTCTAATAGTCATCCAAGATGCCTAAATTGAGGAGATGATACTAAAGTTGCAAGAGCAAGCCTAGCTAATCTTAAATGACCACTTTGGTTCATTTGAAGTTGGGAGTTGTGCCTACTTAGAGGCCACAAGGTGTAAAGCTCAACTTGAAGAGGACCTCTTGACACTCACATGTTTACGCAATGAACCTAAAAGAAAAGTGGATGACAAGTTGGGTAGACAATTGAAGTCGTCAATGTGGACAGACCAATGGATAATGTTGATGGTCTCTCATTATCCTCCTGATGAGATCAAATGGCTAATTATCTTGAAATTAGGGAGGCGATTCATTGCCCAAAGTGGAAGAACAAATAGGTAGTGAATCAATTTTTGTTCATATTTTAATAAATTCTTGTATTTTAAATTTTTAGAATAGCTTCTTGATTTTTAGTTTTAGCTTTTGGCTAACCTTTACAATCTTCAAGTCTTTAGTAGTGTTATCGCACAAGTTTTGAAGTGTCACAATGATTGGAGTTGAAGAAGTGGGTGAAAGCACCAACAAAAATAGGCAAAGGATGAAATTGAGCCATTTTGGCTGCACTATGTGACCTAGTATCGCCCAATGTACAAGGGAAAACCACCCAATTAGGTTTATGATAACCCATAGTTGTAGAAAAGTAGCTTAGGTCTGGCACCTAGTTGATGTCCACGAAGGCAGTCAAATGATGATAAGGTGCGACCGCACTTACAGAGCCGCAAATGCAGTAAATTGATGGGTGTAGTTAAATGAAATGAAAGTCACTTATGACTTGTACCCATCTTCAAAAAAAGTGTAGCACAAGAACGACCAATTATAGGGTTAGCTAAAATCTTTCTTTAAGAAGTGTTGACCTCAATATTTCTTCAAGAAAAGGTTAGGCACACCCCTCTTCATCCTTTTTGGTTCTTCATTCAAAGGTATGTGCTTTCTACCTTCTTTACATTCTTCGTGGAATAATAGTACATCCACGAAAATAGATTGATCAGTGGTGAATGTTTAAATGCTCATTTTCTCATATTGCAATGTCACATAGTCATAGGCATTCTACTTCTCTCCATTTTCTTTTTTTTCTGAGCATGTATATGTGTCACTATGGTTTTATTTGTATGAACATCTTTGGAACCAATTCTTGTGCATGGTTATTCAAACATAAGATGAATTATTGTGAGACGCGCTTAAGTGTAGCTTGGGGAGTGATTGTACGCAGTTGGGGAGGAATTGAGGAGTATTTGTTCATTTAAATCATGCTTGAAATGTGTGTTCTCCATGTGTTTGATAAAATACCTCTCTAAATTTTGAATTCTAGTGATTATTGCCTTTCTCGAATACAGACACTAAGCTGCAAATATCGGTGTTCTAGAAACTCTTTGTCCTTTATGAACACAGATATCTCTCCACAAACACAGAAACATAGGGTGACTTGAACTCTGCGATCATGCTTGAGTAGCCATAAATGAAACGAATAGTTATTCAGTGATTCAGCAGCAACAATGTTTCACCGCTTATTCCAGATTTCTTCCAAATCTCTTCCTAGTCTAAATCCTTTCTAACACATGATTTCAATGTAAATAAGATGCTTTTATTGTGTTTGTTATGATTGTAGGTTCAATTGGTCTGAAATGGATACTGACTAAGCACTTCATGAGAATGAAATCTTTGCAAAGTTTGAAAATGAAGTCTACTTTGATCAAAATCGATTCCTCTAAGCCTAATGTGCCCGAAATATGATGAGTATTTTGGTCGTCCTGTGATATAAGAGAGAGGGATTTGTTTTGACATGGTGGAGAAAAAGATATTTATTTCTTTAGCCAACTTAAGACTTCTGGTTGGCTTTGCTTTGCTAATAAACCTATCAAAGTCAACCACACCATAGTTGCTCAGTTTTATGCCAATTCCTCGGAGACTAACTTTGGAAAGGATGGATCTACCATAATCCAAGGAGTGATAGTTAATTTCAGCCCAGATACTATCAATACTATCTATAGGCTACTGGGTGCTGACAATCGGGTGTACAAAGAGAGATACCGAGAGTTGGTTGCTCAGTGGTTAGTTGACAACTTGCGTGACGGAGTCTGACTGGAGTTGTTTACTTCTCAGAGAGGTATTGACTCATATGTGTTCATGATGGAAGCTAGATGTTGGCTTTCAATCATTTATGTTCGGGTCATTCCCTCTACATCACATGAAGCTGACTTTGGACCATGAAATTTTCATAGAAACTATCTTAGATGGTCTTTAGGTTAATGTGGGATAAATTATCGTGCATCATATTGAAGAACTGGACCATTAGATGGCCAAGAGCTTAGTTTACCCCTCACTAATTTCTAAATTATGCTTTCAGGCAGGGGCGTCTGTCCTACCCATTGATGAGGAGAAGTCAGCCAAAGATATCTACCCTTTAAAGAAGAGAGGAGGCCGAAGAAGATGGAAGAAGAAGCAGATTGATGTTCTATATCTCTCTTTTGGGCGGTTCATAGAGTCAAAATCACAGGCAGGGGGTATACTTCAGGAGCTGCAGGTCCTTCAGTTTCTTCAGGACCACTTCAATTTGGCCCTTCTACTATGAGATACTTGTCCGCCAATATTTATAGGATGGATGAGTAGATTACGCATCTGGTTGTAGGCCTTCCTTTAGGATCACTAGAAGCTATAATAGATGACAAGCCTATACTTGCATCAGTTGCAGCTGCTCAGAGGGCTATGAGCAATCGGCTTGAAAATATGAGTATAAGGACCCAAACGTTGTCCAACCTCAATAAAGCTTGGAAATTTGGTTTTAGAAAGTTTTGGACAAAGGTGATGCTCCAAGAAGCGCTCACGGCCTGTGTGAGGCTATAACAAATGTGTGGTGCCTCTTGGGAGTGACCCTTGGTCTTGTGTGTAGTGTTAGAGCTTTAAAGTGGAATCATAGATTAAGCCATGCAACACATGGACATCACACATGCCGTGTGAGGCTTCAAGGATCATGTGGAGGGTCGTGTGGTGCCCTTAGCCTTAAAAGTCCATAGTTTTGGAACCAAGTAAAGTGGAATAGCCAATTATACTATCCATATAGGGTGGTATGGCCCATATACCTCCCTGTATGGCTTTTGGAGTGAAAGTTTTCTAATTAAATCATCGTCTTGGAACTTTATTGTGAACAATTTTCCAAGTGAGGTGGTATGGAGGAGTATATGATCTGTATAGCTTGGTAGGGACTATGAGACCAACCGTTAGGTACTTTTATCAAATTTTTATAAGTATGGAATCTTCAAGCTCAAGCTAAGATTACTTTAAGCCTTAAATTAAAGATTATTTATGTTTCTTAGGGCTATCATGGGTCTTCTACATCAAGCCAAGTTCAAAGGAATTCCATTGGCTAAACTTCTCAGAAGAACCAGTGGAAAGGTTAAATTTAAATGATCATATCTCATAGCACAAAAAGGACTGGGTGGTCTACAACCTATCGAATTGAAGCCCTTTGAATTATCTTTCCATCGCATCTAGTTTCACCTCATTCTGAGTCTAGATAAGGACATTATGCCCATTTTTATAAAGTTCATCTATGCAGTATTTTTTGTGATTTGGACAAGTGTGGTATTATGGGAAGGTTCGCGAAACCCCGTACGGCCTGTGAGACCTTCTCACAATACCCGTGACAACACATGTCATTTTGCTTCATTAATGGTATTTTTGTAGTGGCTTCTCTTAAGAGTCTTTTATGAGTTCCTAAGTTACCCTATGACCTCTAAATGACCTAAACTCTATTCCGTTCATTCAAATTCATTTCTCACATTTAAAATTCTCTCAGAACTATGATATGTGGATTTGATTCTTAGTCCATTCCAACAAAGAAAAACCAAACTCTTTTTAAGTAATTTTCATGAACTTTAGCTTACTTTAAGTATGAATTTTCAATATTATTATTTATTAAATTTAATTGATGTAGGCCTATCTTAATTTATTGATTTTAAAGTTAATTAAGCCCTAATATGATGAAATGCATTGAAGTTGTGAAGTTATGTAAGTGCATGTCCCCTTTAAAGCTTGATTTGTCCATGGCTGATCTATATTATGATTTAAATGTGAATTTTACTTATGTTTTTATTTGAATCTTATAACTTTTTGTTGATTTAAGTTTTTAATCTATATTATATATGTTATTCTCATCTTATTCATAGCATATGCATTCATGAGCATTGAGTTTTTTATGAAAATTATGAAGTGCATTAAGCCCAAATATGTTTGTGTATATGATTTTAATAAGATACTAATTATGATAAAGATGTGATCACATAAATGTCTGTTGATATGGCTCTGTGAGTATTTTGTGTTCTTGTACCATCTCATAAATGTGAATGAGATGCATGAGTGTCATGATTATGAACTATGATTTGTCTTTTAAGCCCAAGTACGAATGATTTTGAAACATGTTTGGATTTTGAGCCTAAATGTGCATTTCAAGGATTTGAAATAACTATTGCCTATTTTGAAAGCATGTGTATGAATAAGTATTCATGTGGGTCTCTCTCTTTCTTTGAACTATGTGCCAACTATAGGTATATGTATATGAAATTCCTATCCAAACTGGGGGTGCCCATAAGAAAGGTTAGTTCTCCCAAAAAGAAATGCCCCTAAAGAGATGAATAATATCATATGATATAATGTAAAAATCCTATCCAAAATAGGGCCAGGATGGAAGGTTCCTTCTCAAAAATGGGGATGCCTGTAAGGAGTAGTATGGTTTACCTTTAGCAAGTAGATCACCTCTATATGAGTAAGGTTGTTTCATCAGTATTCCAAGTAATAACTCACTTGGTCTTACTTATGTCAGCTGAGGTCACATCCCTACTATATGAGAATTTGTCCATTTCATGTATCATTGGTTTAATGGCATATCGTATACTATCTCTGTTGCTATATATATCCTTCTATATTTTGTGCCCTTATCATCTAACAATGAATGCAGGTTTGGTAAATTATATACATTGCATGCCCGTATACTTAGTACATTCAAATGTACTGACATATACTTTTTTTCTACATGATCTAACCACATTGGGACTGGAGATTACCTTCGTTCACCATTTGATAGCTAGATCAGATTTGAGACATTTTTTATGGTGAGTCCTATCTTCCAAGTACAAGCCACTATCTCTCTATCTATGAAGTCTTGTTTATGTTATTTACTTTGAGGGTGAGCCTGGGATATGTCTTGGCCTCCGTCCTCTCTTATGACAAGAGGCATTATTGGACATCTTGTAGACTCTTGTTGGATCTATATATTATGTATTGCATTGGAGTTTGTGATTATGGTTATCTATTTGATATGGATATTATGGATTGATTGTGATAATTATGATAAGTATATATGCTTCGATGTGGAAGATTCTAAGACCTGAGTTACCCGTATAGAGTGAGTCATACTTATACCCCTTAATCTTTATGTATTACGTGTTATGTGAATCAATGTTAATCTCTTTCCCTATGATATCCCCATAGCTTCAGTCCTACTTTTACATTCCTTAGAACTATGTGTTTACTATTTTTATATGCTTCCAAACTGATGATATGAATATGGACACTTTGAGACTTATTCGGGGACTCTTGGTTCCCATTTGCCATATCACTCCTAGCCCCTAGGTCTAGGTTGTGATAAAGATATTATTAGAGTAATAGGTTTATAAATGGTCCTCGAAGTTCAACATGTCATGTCAAGTAGAATCTTATCCATGGGTGTCAAGCGCACCATATTTATGGGTAAGAGGCTACAAGGCATTTTAGGAAATATCACTTTTTCATGATTCATAAGTGCCATGGAGTGTGTCTAAGGATTTCCAATCTCCATCCCTCCCTATCAAATACAGAGAGTTACTTTGAGCTTATAATGCAATCTAGGTAGGGAGATGTTGTTGCTGATCTTATAGCTGAGGTAAAAAAAGGGACTTGGTGAAGGAAGTGCATTGTTCGACAACCTTGCTCCTTTAAATATTTGAAGTTTTCTTAGGTTAGCTAGTTATTTTAGAAGGTTTGTTAAAGGTTATCATCTATTGCATCTCAGTTGATGAAGTTGACTAAAAAGAAGGCCAAGTTTTTATGGTCGGATGAGTGTGAGAAGAGTTTTTAGACTTCAAAATATCGGCTTACAATAGCTCCCATTTTGACTTTACCAAATGGCTTAGATGGGTTGGTGGTGTACTAGGATGGTTCTCAGATTAGGTTAGGTTGTGTACTTATGCAACATATTAACGTGATAGCTTATGTATCAAGGTAATTTAAGTTGCATGAGCGTAATTACTCAACTCATGATCTTGAGTTAACGACGGTGGTATTTGCCTTGAAGATTTCAACACAATTTTAATGGGATGGATGTTGATGTTTTCACTGACCACAAGAGTTTGAAATATATGTGAACTCAAAGGAATCTTCACTGAAGGCAAAGGAGATGGTTGGAACACCTAAAGGACTATAATATGAGTGCATAATATCATCCTGGCAAGGAAAATGTTATAGCCAATGCTCCTAGTAGGCTATGTATGGGGTGTGTGGCTTATGTTGATGAAGGGAAGAAAGATTTGGTAAAAGATGTTCACCTTTTGGATAGATTCGGTGTTAGGTTGGACAACTATAATGGTGGTGGTATTCAAGTTCAAAATAAGGTCAAATCTTCTATCATCGTTGATGCTAAGGCTAAGCAAGATCAAGATCCATCATTGGTTGTGTTGAAGAAGTTGTTTGCCAAAAATGAGATTGAGGTTTTATCCCAACGGGGAGATGGTGTAATCAGTACCAAGATTGATTGCGTGTTTCAGATACTAATGGTCTTAGAGTGATGATCATTATTGAGGACCATAACTCTCATTATTCTATTCACCCGGGATCTACGAAGATGTATCGGGATTTGAGAGAAGTGTATTGTTGGCATGGTATGAAGAAGGATATAGTTAAGTTTGTATCCAAATACCCTAATTATCAACAAGTTAATGTAAAGCACCCATGGCCCGGTGGTTTGAGAGAAGATATTGAAATTCCTACTTGAAAGGGTAAAACTACCCCAAAAAGAGCCCGAAAATGTTCCTCAGAATGACTGAAATTTTAAACTCCATATATCTCAAAATTAGTGCACGATATCTAAAATCTTTCTTTATATACTTGTTCAAGCAATCAAAAGTAAGGGAGGAAGGGTCTAATCCCCAATTAAGAGCAAAGGATTAGCAATTCTAATTTTTCAACTCACAAATTCTAGTGAGCGTTCCGCGCCCATGGTACGACGCTCCAAGGGCGCGCAGGTAAAGAGAAGTTGTCTCTGTATCATGGAGGGGTGTATTTTTCTGTCCAGTGATTTTCTATGCGGTCCAAGACTTTTAAGTCTTAGGACTATGAGTTCTCAAATGTATTTTTACCTATACTTAGTCATTTTTTACCTTTATATCACCCTAAACATTCCCCAATACTAATGCAAACACTTAGCTATATTTTTCACTCCTAAATTCATGTCTCAAACCCTCATTTGGAACTAAGGATTTCCTTCAAGATTCCTCTTCAAGCTTCAAGTCTCCATCTCCAATCTTCATAAAGTTCATCTCCAAGCTAAGGTATGTGCATTTTAGCCAGTGGGTCCTTCCACGCATAGTGACCTAACCTCCTTTCTACTCAATTTGCATGATTTAAAGTTGATTTTACAATTGGGTTTACTAGTATGAACATGTCTATGAACTATATTGAAGCTATATAAAGTTATGACTATTTTGCTATGTTTTGAGCTATAAATCATGGATAAAATGTAAGATTTGATAAGGGGTTTCGATATATATTGCTTAAGGGTGTTGCAAGGTATTGATTGATGGTTTTACAATATATTTTCTTGCATGATTTCTTTTCTATATTTCATGATTTTGTACTAGCATCACACACCCTCTAAGTCTTTGATAAAATGTCTGGATGTGGTTTCTTAAGGTATTGATGGTCCAAAGCATGAGATATGATATGATTGATGTTATAACAATGAAAGGATCTTATATATGTATATGATATAATCTATATAAAATGTTGCATTAGACTATGCCCAATCCGGGGGGTCTAAGAGCACGAGTAACATTATCGAGGGGTTTGTACCTTGATAACTGAAGTGCTTATCAACCATATGAGGGGTTTGTACTTCACAACTAGGGTGATAAGGTGAAATTATCATCAACCATGTGAGGGGTTAGTACCACACCACCAGGTGATGGGGCGAGACCATCATCAACCAACCAAGGGGTTTTTACTTTGGAAATCTAGCTTGGTCTCTTCTACACATATAATATCATAGATAAGTATGAGTTACTTAAGCATGTCTTACTTGAGCATTCGTCATTCATGCCATATTTTTATATGAAGACTATTGTCAATAGTTATGCATTTAGACTAGATGCATATCTCTTATTACATTGCATCCCACATACTTAGTACATTCAAACGTACTAAATCATACTCTTCCCTACATGATATCATTATATAGGAACTGGTGCCCAAGTTGATCATCTTCCTCCTCCACATGGCTAGTTCGTTACTACTCAAGGTAGTTAGTAAGTCCTCCACTTCAGGACCTTAGTCTATGTTTCTCTTATTATGTACTGAGATACTATTCATTATCTCTATTTTGACTTGAGAGTGAGTCTAGTTGCTTTGGCTTGGCCGCCGCTCTTATCTAAGTATTAGAGATATTTGTTGGACATGTTATGTATCTATGATATGAGCTTTGACTCTTTGTCTCTTGATTATGATGTTATGCACACTTTACCCCTTAGCCCTTATTCTTACTCTTATGTCTTTTATATGCTTCCACAACCCATGATGTGTAATGATAAGTTAAGAGACTTATTTGGGGTCCCTTCAAGTTTCCTATTCATCGTGTCACGTCTAGGCCCTAGACTTGGATTGAGACAAACTTGGTATCAGAGCACTTGGTTGATAGATCCTAAAAATTGACACATCGTGCTAAGTAGAGTTCTATTCATGGTTGTAAAGTGCGCCACTGCTATGAATAGGAGGCTATGAGACGTTTTCGAAAATGTTTTCATTTTTCATGTCTGAAGTTGTGCTATAGAGTTGTGGTAAGTTTTTTCCACCTAACGATTGTTCTTTTCTATGCTAGATCATTCCTCATACTCGAGGATGAAGTATTCAAACTCCCGAGGAGAAACCTACCAATGTTGAGGTCCGGGATGCTCTCACTATCCTTGCCCAAGTTGTGGCCAACCAAGTCAATCAAGGGTCCCAACCCCCTCATGCTACTAACTCAGGAACTAGTATAATGGACTTTATGAGGATGAATCCTCCGGTATTCTATAGGTCAAAGGTTGATTAAGATCTATAAGAGTTCATTGATGAGGTCTACAAGATGTTGAATATCATGGGTTGGGCGGAATGAAGAGGTAGAGTTAGCAGTGTACCAATTCAATGAGTAGCCTAAATATGGTATGATCAATGGAAAGGTGAGAAGGGAATTAGTAATGTGGTGCTTTGGGAGGAGTTTAAATAAACTTTCCTTAATTTGGTTTTCCCTCCTGACCTTAGGGAAGCTAAAATGGTAGAGTTCATGAACTTGAAACAATATGCTATGAGTGTGAGGTAGTATTCCCTCAAGTTAAATCAACTTTCTAAGTATTCTCCTCATTTGGTGACCAATCCTAAATATCGGAAGAATAAGCTCGTGATGGGGGTGTCCAACTTAGTGAGTGAAGAATGTTGTTTTGCCATGCTAATTAGTGACACAGACTTTTATCGATTGATAAGATATGCCAAACAAATGGAGGAAGAAAAGTTGGAGAAGAGAAGGGGCAATAAGGCCAAGAAGGCCCGATTTGAGAGTAAATTTACAAAAGGGTGCTAAATTTCGTCAAGGCCAAGGGTCTTCTCATACTACTAATAAGTTCTTCGCCAATGATTTCCCTAGGCCTCAAGGTGTTGTTTTGTAGCTCCTATTGATATGTAACCTAAATGTGGGAGAAGCTATGGATGCCCATGTTTGAAGAGTTCTAATGCATGCTTTGAATGTTGGGAACTTGGTCACAAAAAAGTGTATTATCCAAGAAACTATGGCAAGGGCAATGGTTCCAATATGGTCCCATTAGGTAGAGGTGGTTCTCAAGGTAGTACCCTAAGGCATAATCAGTTTTATGCTCTACATGGGAGAAAATAATTCAGTGATGTTCTTGATGTTGTTATCGGTATGTTCAGAATCTTTGACTTTGATGTACATGCTTTAATTGATCCAGATGCCACTCTTTCCTTTGTAACCCCTTTTGTTTCTAGAATATTCCATGTTGACTCCAAGTATTTGCATGATTTATATGAAGTGTCTACTCCTATCGGTGCCTCAATTGTTGCTAGGAGAGTTTATAGAAATTATCCTATTTGCATTTTGCATAAGTTATTATGTTGTGATCTTGTTGAATTAGACATGATTGATTTTGATGTCATTCTTGGGATAGATTGGTTGTACGCCTTCTGTGCTTCTGTTGATTATAGAACTCGTAAGGTCAAATTATAATTTTCAATAAACCCGTCCTTGAGTGGTAAAGTTAAGATGTGGTGCTCAAGGGTATATTTATCTCTTGAATTAAAGCCCTTAAGTTAATCTCTAAGAGGTGCTTGTGTCATCTTGTAAGGGTTAAAGATGTGGAGCCAAATTCCCTTCTATAGAGTCAGTTCCGGTTTTAAATGAGTTTCTTGATGTCTTCCAAAATTACCTTCCTGGTGTTCCTCCCTAATTGGAGATAGATTTTGGCATAGACCTCCTATCTGATATTCATCCTATCTCTATTCCCCCTTATTGTATGGGCCTGACAGAGTTGAAGAAATTAAAGGAATAATTGAAATATTTGTTGGATAAGGGATTCATTAGACCTAGCCAATCACCTTGGAGTGCACCAGTGTTATTTGTGAAGAAGAAGGATGGGTCCCTTAGGATGCGTATTGACTACCGGCAACTCAATAGGGCCACTATAAACAATAGATATCCTTTTTGAAAAATTGATGATTTACTTGATCAATTGCAAGGGTCTACCTTTTTCTCTAAGGTTGATTTTCAGTCAGGAATCATCAAGTGGATGTGAGGTAGTGTAATATTTCCATGACAGCCTTCCAGACTAGATATAGGCATTATGAGTTTGTTGTGATATATTTTGGGTTGACTAATACACCATCCATCTTCATAGACCTTATGAATAGGGTCTCCAAACCCTACCTTGATTCATTTGTTATGGTTTTCATTGATGATATTTTGATCTATTCACATAGTAGGGAGGAACATATGGGTAATTTGAGGGTTATGTTGCAAAGATTGAGGGAGGAGAAATTGTATGCCAAGTATAAAAAGTGTGAGTTCTGGTTGAAGAAGGTTGTATTCCTGGGTCATATGGTGTCGGGGGATGGTAATAAGGTGGATCTTAAGAAGACCGATGTAATTAGACATTGGTTGAGACCATTCACTCCGTCAGATATTAGGAGCTTCTTGGGCCTAGTAGGTTATTACAGAATTTTTGTAAATAGGTTCTCCCCAATTGCTTCCCCTATGACCAAATTGACTCAAAAGAAGGTTAAGTTTGTATGGACCAATAAATGTGATGACTCCCAGGTAGGTTTGGGTTGTGTGTTGATGCAAACTTATAAGGTCATAGCTTATGCTTCTAGAGAACTCAAGGTGCATGAAAGGAACTACCCTACCCATGATCTAGAGTTAGTCGTCGTGGTGTTGCATTAAAGATTTGGTGACACTACTTGTATGGAGTGCATGTTGATGTGTTCACCGATCACAATAGCCTCTAAAATGTATTCACTCAAAAGTATTTTAACTTGAGGCAAAGAAGATGGATAAAACTTCTTAAAGACTATGATTTGAGTGTGCATTATCATCTGGGTAAGCCAAATATTATGGCAGATGCTTTGAGTAGGGTGTCCATGGGTAGCCTAGCTCATGTCGATGGTAGTCGAAAGGAGATATCTAGGGAAGTGCATCATTTGGGTAGGTTGGGAGTTAGATTGGAGGAGGTTAGAAGTGGTAAAATTGTTGTTCTTGATGGTTCTAAGTCTTCTTTGGTGGATGAGGTGATAGCATAACAAGATCTTGATTCCTCTTTGCTTCTATTGAAGGCCTTGGTGAAAGAGGGCAAAGTAGAGATTTTCTCCCAAGGGGGCGATGGTGCTCTTATGTACCAAGGTAGGTTGTGTGTTCCTTCTGTTGGTGGTTTGAGGGAAAAAATCCTTTATGAGGCCTATAATTCTTCTTACTCTATCCACCCCGATTCCACTAAAATGTATAGAGATTTGAGAGATATGTATTTGTAGGGAGGCATGAAGAAGGACATTGCCAAAATCGTTTTCAGTTGCCATAGTTGTCAATAAGTCAAAGATAAACATCAAAGGCCGAGTGGCCAACCCAAGACATATAGATTCCTACTTTGACGTGGGAGGTGATTAATATGGATTTTGTGGTTGGGTTGCCCAAGACTAGAAAAGGTTTTGATTCTATTTGGATTGTGCTTGAAAGAATGATGAAATCGGTTCACATTCTACTAGTTAATACTACATATGGGCTTGAAGAGTATGCAAGGTTGTACATCATGAGTTAGTGAGGTTTGATGATGTTCACACTCCAATAAGAAAGTAGTCGCTTTAAGCAATTAACCTAACCAAAGTTTAGGGTCGAATCCACAGGGAATACGAGGCTTGACTACAAGATTTCACTACTAATTATTTCAAGAATCAATAACTAAGATCTCTAAATGGGAGGGATTGGTAATTTGGAAACACATGTAAAATTATAACTGTACTACTGTGCAGGAAAAAACTTAATTTTATGGATAACTTTGGAATTGAGTTCCCCATTATTCATTGACTGGATTACTCTAGGTAACATAATTACAATTGAAGAGTCGCATGCAGGATGGTAACTTAGTCTCTTCCAGCCCTCTTGTGAAGGTGAAGGTCAAATTTCACCATTTTGCTTGGTCGGCAACAATGGCTTGCCAACTAACTATAACCAATTGTCCCAGTCAACCTCCCCTTGATTAAGTTTGGTTGATTAGACGAAAAGACATCTCTTGAATCCTATCATCTACTTCCCTTTTCTATTCATCACTACCTTTGTTGGGCTCACAATAGTATGTAGGGTTTGGTGTTGGCCACCACCAAACAACAACCATAATGATGGGAAATAAATAATAAATGCAAAAACCCAGCCATACAAATGCAATAAACCTATGTCATCACAATTGAACTATCCATGGTTCCTATACCCGTATGTATTGGGTGCTTAGCTACTCATCACTAAGGAAAAACCAATAAAAATGCAAAACAAAATGAAATGATTTGAAATTTACCCAAAGCAATGATGATTGATGACACTACAACTAGCAAACCAAAAGCTTGATAAATTGACAATGAGCATAAAATAAGGTTTACAACCCACAAAATTGGGTTTTCCAAGAGAAAAAGATAATCTAAGATAAAATCCTAAAAATAGTCATGAGAGAATATTCAAAGATCTTAAAACATCATCTGGTTTGAATCTCCTTTCTAAAACTCTAACTTAAAATATATATAGAATTTACAAAATAACCCTAGAATTTACACAGAAAAGATAGCTGGAAGCTGATAAGTCTTGCAGCTATGACTCGGGATGACCTATGAATCATAGTTGGGGTCTCTTATCAGGTTCTTGGCATCTTAGACTAAACTGGTACAACACATATGTATGATTCATTGTTTGAGCTACGACTCGTATGTTTCTCTCGTAGTCTTTGCCTTTAAATTTTGGTCTAATATTTTGTCTCTTTGATTCCCTCTACGAGTACACCTACACGAGTCTAGCAAGACTTACAACTCCTAGGATTGCCTCATAGGGATAACCTCCACTTAGCTGATATCTAAATTTTGGTCTCTGTTTCTTTCTACAATATGCCCTATGGCTCGTAGGTGTTCTCATATGTCTTATGCTTTATCAAAATTTTCTTTTCAGTAATAACAACACAAATACACATAAAAACCACAAAAAGTCGCCATAAGAACTCACAAAATTCCTTTTTTTATGCATTTGATGTGTTGGTATTTTGATAGAACATCAACACGCTCAACTTAGAATAGTTTCTTATCCTCAAGCAACGACTCAATCTATATAGACAAAGAAGAAATAAATTGTAGTGATAATAATAGCATATACAACAACTTCTTTGATTTAGGTACCCAACTACTATCTTCAAACTTGATTGTAAATTTATTAGGCAAATCAAGAGCATAATGAAATACATGGAAATCCAACTATGACAAGCCAAGGAGCATCAACCATCCACAATCATTGGTATAGTCATATGCTACTCAAGTAGTGCAAATGCCCTCACTTGAAAGAAGTCCCTCATACTCACTCAAAATCATTTAGAATTCAGGCACTGAGGACACATTCTCACTCTTACAATTAAAATTCATGCAAAATGATTAACACAATGGACTTGCCTTTATACTCATCTCTCTCTTTAGTAATAAAGTTGATTTGGATCACTTTAGGACTTACTGGCTTGTAACATAGGCTTAGGTGGCTTTTGTATAGACTTTTAGGCAAGTAGTGACCAAAAGTTATCCTTGAACCATGTTCAACCACACTTTTTTCTTTCACATTACAACCCTTTTTAATAAATTAACCGTTATTCTCCTATTTTGAATTTTTCTCGAGTGCTTTATTTCTCTTTTTCAGTTGTACCTCAATTTCAAACTCATTTTTTCTACTTTGTTCTCCACTCAAGGCACTTTCCTTTTCTTTTTTCTTCACTTGGTTCATGCCTTTTCATTTCTTTATTGATTTTCCAAGCAACCACCTTATTAATATTACTTCACCACAATAAGGGCCACCCTCAACTTACGCTTTTAGCCTCAGGTGAAGTACACAATATCTATGCCTCAAACTTGGGCCAATAACTACATCCATCCTCAACTTAGACCTTTGGCCTCAATCAAGGTTAACATGTTCAAGGATAGACTAGGGCCAATATCAAGGTATTTCCTCAACCAAGGTTAAGTCAGCAAAGTGTCAAAAAAATAAGTATATGAGAAGCTCAAAACTTTGGAACAAGCGATTCACTCACTCATTTGGTGGGTCATTTTATTATAAAAGTGGTTTCAATAAAAGAAAAAGGCCTAAGATCCTTTCTGTATCAACCAAATCACCAGACCAATCTTAGAGTACTAAGGCAAGTTTTTAGTCCATAAAAAATGCATGAATGCAGTGAAATAAGCTCATAGCACACATGGAATTGCATCCACTATCAAGTATAGACTCTCAGGTCATCCTTTTTGCCTCAGCTTACCTTCACAATGTCAGAGCAAATGTTGCTAGATAATAAAAAATGCATTAATGCATCAACAACCGCAATCTCAAAAAATTTGAGGGTACTCAATTTTTCATCAAAACTTGAAAATGCATCTCAAGGCTATGTATATGCCAACAGACAACATTACTATAAATTTACATATTATCTACACTACCTAAACATGCTGGTTCAATCGAAAAGTAAACATTCACAGGAAAAAGAAGCACAACAAAGAAAACGTTGGGATCAATAATTAGGGGATATTATGGACTTCAGGCTGCTCAGACTTCAGCTTAATCCATAACTTCCCACACCTCAACAAAATAGGATACTTTGTCCTCAAAGTAAAAACATACAGAAAAGGTGCAAAGGGCATACCTTGGGTTGCCTCCTAGGGAGCGTTTGATTTATTATCACGGCACAACGAAATGCTTTTTAAGATCCCAATCTTCCACTTTCTTGATTTCTTCTATGTAGACCATGTACTGTTTGACCCTCTGACCATTTATTTTGAAAGTTTTTCCATCCCTAATTTCTAACTCGATAGCTCCATACTAAAAATATGAACAAATATGAAAGGCCATATCCACTTAGATTTGAGTTTTCCAGGAAACCACCTCAACCTGGAGTTGTAAAGCAATACTATGTCTCCCGGAGCAAATTGGTGATCTTCAATTCTGCAATCATGCTAAAATTTTATTCATTGCTTGTGCAAGGCGGAGCTCTTATATATATGCATTTTAAACACATCAAGCTCATTCACTTGGATTAACATAGAAGTTGCAGCTTTATGCCAATCTAGATTCAGCTTCTTCAATGCCCAAAATGTCTTGTGCTTAAGTTCAAACGACAAGTGGCAGGCCTTCCCAAACACCAGCTGATAAAAACAAATTTTGATGGGAGATTTGAAGGATGTCCGGTAGGCTCATAAAGCATCATCTACCTTTCTTGACGATTAAGTATGATTCACATTCACCATTTTGGATAAGATTTACTGTATTTGCCTATTTGATACTTCCACTTGCCCACTAGTTTGGGGATGATAAGGGGTTTCCACATGATGCTTCACACTATATCTTTCAAGGAGGTCTTTAAATAGTTGGTTGCAAAAATGAGAACCTCCATCACTGATAATTGCCCGAGGCGTACCGAACCTGGAAAAAATGGTTCTTTAGAGAACCCCTGTAGCACTCTTACCCTCATTGTTCGATATAGCTATTGCCTCCACCCACTTAGAGACATAATCACTACAACCAGAATGTACTTGTTACAATGAGATCTAACAATGGGTCCTATAAAATCAATGCCACAAATATCAAATAGTTCTATGACCAAAATAGAATTTAAAGAAAGTTCATGCCTTCACGAAACTCTGCCCTATCTTTGGAATCTATCACAAGACTTTACATAATGATAGGCATGTTGATGTATAGAACACCAATAGTAGCCATACTGCAGCACTTTGTAAGCCATTTGAGCTCTATTGTGAATGCCACCCACTAATGAAGAGTTGCATGCTTTAATAATACTCATCAATTCCACTTCTGGAGCACATAGATGAATTATCCCATCCGTATAAATGCAAAATAAATATTGCTCATCCTAGAAGAACTTCTTTACGTCATGCATAAACTTGCGACGTTGATGGTTCAACTTAGGTGGCACTATATCACTCACCAAGTAGTTAACATAGCCTGCCAATTAAGGTATAAGAACATGTGAGGCCTCCAAAACTTCTCATTAGAGAATGAGTCATTTCTATCAAAACCATCTTCAAACAGTACTATAGCTTCATCTTCCAACATGGAGAGATGATTGGTTACTTCATTTTTTGACCCCTTTCTGTCAATCACATCAAAGTTAAACTCTTACAAAAGAAGAACCCATCTGATCAGTCATGTTTTTACATCCTTCTAGGCCATCAGATATTTGAGCATTGCCTGGTCTATGTGTACAAACACCTTAGTCCCCAACAAGTATGACCAAAAATTTGCAAAGGCAAACACTAAAGCAAGCAATTCTTGTTCAGTCACTGAATATTTTTCTGGGATTCATTTAATGCTTTTCAGGCATAATAGATCGAATGCAGAATTATCTCCCTATGTTGTCCCAACAGCACACCTAGTGCAATCCCACTTACATCACACATTAGTTCAAATGGTTGTGACTAGTCAGTGCCACGATAATAGGTGATGTGGTCAACCTTCTTTTCAATGTTTCGAAGGCGTGCATGTATGCATCATCAACCACAAACTTGGAATCTTTCTCCAACAACTTACACAAGGGTTATGAGATCTGAGAAAAATCCTTTCTAAATCGACAGTAGAATCTGGCATAGCCGAGAAAGCTTCTAATAGCTTTTACCAAAACTGGTAGTCATAATTTCTCTATAACCTATATTTTGTTTTATCCACTCTAATTCCCTTGCCTGAAATTCTGTTACCAAGTACGATGCCTTATTTTATCATAAAGTGACATTTCTCCCAATTCAACAGTGGATGACTCTCAATATATCTTTCTAATACATAACTCAAATACAATAGTCATTCTTCAAAAGATTGACCAACCACACTAAAATCATTCATGAACACTTCAATAGTTCTTTTTACCATATCAAAGAAAATTGACATCATGTATTTTTGAAATGTTGTTGAAGCATTACATAACCCAAATGGTATTCTATTAAATGTAAAGGTTTCATATGGACATGTAAACATGGTTTCTCTTGATCTTTAGGTGCAATGACAATTTGATTATAACCAGAATAAGCACCAAGGAAATATTACCAACCCTTCTCTGCATGTCTACCAAGCATTTGATCCATGAATGGCATAGGAAAATGATCTTTCTCCATGGAAGCATTCAACTGACAGTAGTTTATCCACACTCTCCATCTAGTAACTGGCCAAATGGAAATTAACTCATTTTTTTCATTTGGTACCATGGTGGTACCCCCTTTTTTTGGACACATTGAATAGGTCTCACCCACTCACTGTTGCCAATAAGGTAAATCACTCCTGCATCTAACCACTTGATAATCTCTTTTTGAACTACTTCTTACATTAGAGAATTTAATCGCCTCTGATGTTAAACACTTAGTTTGTAATCTTTGACGAGTTGAATCTTATTTGTACATAGCCCTGAAGATATGAAAATGATATTTGTAATTGTCCATCCAATTGCCTTTTTGAATTGTTTGAGAACTAAAACAAGAGCCTCTACTTAGGCTTTACTCAAATCAACTGCAATTATAACCGATAATGTATTATTTTCTCCCAAGTATGCATATTTTAGATGTGTTGGTAATGCCTTCAACTCTAGTTCAGGTGGGACTTCCATAGACGATTTAGTGGGTGGAGTTTCCCTATTGCTCAAATCCAACTCTAGATTGGCCTGTCGTCTCGACCTAAATGACATCACGAGTCCATTTACTTTTTCCTCATAATCAAAAATACTCACAATCGAATTTCATCAACACAGCTACCAAAGGTTCAATGCCTAGCGGCAATTCAACTGGGATCTCCACTTCATTGTCTTTACTCATTTCAATCATTAAGATAACCTAAAACTCATAACCCTTCATATCTTGTTGGCCCACTTGAAACATAATTGCTTCCTCGCTAAACCTGAAAGTAAGAAGACTCTTTTCCATATCAATTAGTGCTCTACTTATGGCTAAAAAAGGTCATCACAGTCAAGTATAACAAAATCTATAGGGAATATAAATTTATCTACCTTGACCAACACATTGTAAAGTATCCCTAGGGGCTTCTTGACCATTCTATCTACCATAAGCAACCTTATCTTTGTAGAGACAAGGCTACCCAAACCAATCTTTCTTATTATGGAAAGATGCATTAAGTTAATGTTGGCTACCAAATTAGATAGTGCTCTAGCAAATGTGAGTTATGCAACTATGCATGGTATGGTGAATGTACTCGAATCTTTATGCTTCTGCAATAAAGATTTTGTGGTGATTGCACTATGATGTTGAAAATATTGGTAAATGTATTGGCTAAGTCTTGGCTTTTTCTTGATCAAATATTTCATCCATTTAGCATGCCCCGATATCTTCTCAAGGGCCTCAACTAAAGGGAGGCCTACTGATAATTTTTTAAGCACTACCAAAAGTTGTTCAAACTTACCTTCCTTTTTTTTCTTTCTAAGCCTTTGGGAAAAGGGGGGGCTTGGAAAGGTTTTATATTTCTTTGTTTGCTCTTTCGTGTTGTGTACTTCTGTCTTCTCCTTTACCCTCATATTTGTTGCTTCCATTCATAATCATTGGTCTAGGGGGGTCTATGGTACTTTAGCCGCTCTGAGTCATGACTATCGTGCAATGCCCTTCATTCTTTGAGTTTTGAATCGTATTGCTTGGTAGGGTGCCCTTTTAGCATTGGTTCAATTATGAAGACACTTGCCCAAATTATTGTTCAAGTTTCTTAATTTCGATTGAGTGAGACTCTATTATTTTTGTTGATACTTGAAATATCCACTTTCATTCCCTTTAAAGTCTCATCTTGGTTGTCAGCTCTCTTCAATAACTTACTGAATATCTCTTCAATGCTAGAATTACTTGACGTGGCATCATGGTTGCGAAGTGGCACATAAGGACTATTTCTGTAGCCCTCTCTTCTTCCCCATTCGACATCTAACACTCTCTCTCTTTCATAGTGTCCACCTCGATTATCTCTATAAGAACCATCACGATTTAAGTGACAACCTTGATTCCTGGAACTTTGCCTCCAATTGTCCGAGTTGGACCCTTGGGGGTTATTTGAGAAACCAAACACTTGGTTGCTTACAAAACATGCATCTTCATCAAAGAATAGATCATCATAGATGGGAGCCTTAGGAGGTTGGTAGGTGGCTAGCTTGACACTTGCTTAGTTTTGCTTTAAAACTAAGTTCGTGCTTATGTGAAGTTGAGCAAGGTATTCCATGACATCTTTGTTCACCTTTGCATGCTCATTGTTTCTGTTGACCGCACAAGAAGGTTTTATTTCACCTCGCTATCATTCTCCCCATGCTCTATTTGTATTGACCAATTTCTCCATCCTTGCGACTATTAATGCAAAATGTTGGTCTAGGAACATGCCTCTCATGATTGTGTTGGCATAAGCTTTACTAATGTCATCAAGCGGCCGATAGAAAATCTCAACCAAGGCATAATTAACAATCTTGTGATCAGGGACCATACTCAAGACTTTAGTAAACTTCTCCCATGTTGTTCTAATAGAGTCACCCAGCAATTTTCTTAGAGTTGTTGATTTGGTCCTTGAGTTTCAAATTCTTACGTCTTGGAAAATATTTTTCAAGGAATAATCTCTAAAGCTCAGACCAACTTGGCATAGTAATAGGAGGAAGCTCGGACAAATATACAGCTGCATTGCAAGTCAATGACAATGGAAACACTCTTAAACCAACAACATCAAGAGAAAGATTTTGTGTCCCTTTATCACTTTTGCAAAGAAACACCACATTTTGGAGTTGATGGTGGGTATCCTTTGAAGGTAGCTCTATGAATAGTCTGTGGTTTTAGAGCATTTGGAGTAATCCACTCGATACAGTGAACTTAGTATCTACTAGTAAAGGGGGCAATACTATAGCACCTATAACTTTCATGGCCATAGGGTTCAATCGATACTAATTCCATCCAGAAGCATTTTCATTGATGTCCCTGAGTTGTGGCCTATTATCCCTTAGTTGTGCATTCTCCTCTCTTCCCACATCCTTATTTATATTCATATCCTACTCGACCACGATATCCTCATTCACGTGAGCCATTCTTCTTGATAGTCGATGGATCTCCAAATTAAGTTGAGCTAAGGGATTGCCTTGGCTCCTTATATTGGGCATAAAACCTGGTACACCCTACAAATAAAATCAAACAATAAAAATAAAAATAAAAGTAAAATATAAGAGACTCTACAAATTAACACTAGAATTAACTAATAGTGAAATCAAATCAAAACCTAATCATATTCCTCGACAACGGTGCCATAATTTTTGATGATTTTCATGTTCCAATAAGAAAGTGATTGCTATTAGTAATTCACCTAATCGAAGGTTAGGGTCAAATCCACAAGGAATATGCAGCTTGACTACAAGATTTCACTTTTAACCATTTGAAGCATCAACAAATGACATGTCTAAATAGGAGTTTTTGTAATTCAGAAACAAAAGTAAAATTACGACTATAACACTATGGGGAAAAACACTCAATATTAAGGACAACTTGGAAATTGTGTTCTACATGATTCATCAACTCGATTACCTAGGTAACATAACTATAATTGAAGAGTTGCATGAAATATGGTAACTTACGTTCTTTCTTCCCTCTTGTGAAGGTGAAGGTCGAATTTTACCATGGCACTTAGTCGACAACCATGGCATGCGAACTAATTGTTACTAATTATCGCAGTCAACCTTCTTTTTCCTATTAGTAACAACCTTGGTCGGGCTCGTGATAGTAGGCAGGGTCTAGTGTTGGCCACCATCAAACAACAATTATAATGAAGGAAAACAAACAATACATGCAAAACTCCAATCATACAAATGTAATAAAGCTAGGTCATCTCAAGTCAACTACCCATAGTTCTTACAGCCTCATGTTCAGGGTGCTTAGCTACTCATGGCTAAGGCAAAACTAACAAAAATGTAAATAAATAACATAATTGAGAATTTTACCCAAAGCAATGAAGATTGAAGACACAAGTAGCAAACCAAAAGCTTGATAAATTGACAATGAGCATAAAGCAAGGTTTACACCCCCCAAAATTGGAATTTCCAAGAGAAAAAGATAATCTAAGCTAAAAAACTAAAAATACTCTTGAGAGAATATTCAAAGATGATAAAACATCCTCTAGTTTGAATCTCCTTTATAAAACCCTAACTTAAACAATATAAAGTATTTACAAAATAACCCTAGAATTTACACAGAAAAGAAAGATGACAACTGATAAATATCGCAAGTACGACTTCTAGGATGACCTATAAGTCATAGTTGGAGTTTGGTATCTAGTTATTAGCATCTTGGACTAAACTGGTATGAACCATAGGTATGAGTTCTTGCTTGAGCTATGACACGTATGTTCCTCTTGTATTATTGGCCTTCAATTTTTGATCCAATATTTTATCTCTCTAATTCCTGCTATGAGTCCACCTTTATGAGTTTTAGTGAGACTTACGACTCATATCATGGCCTCATAGGGATGACCTACACTTAGAAGATTTTTGAATTTTGGTCTCTATTTCTTGCTATGACACACCCTATGACTCGTAGCTTGGGCTTAGGCTCGTAGGTGTGCTCATATGTCCTATACTTCAGCAAAATTTGTACTGTTTTTTCAAAATCTTGGCAACCTAACTTTTCTGCAAGAACAACACAAAAACACATAAAAACCATAAAAAGTCACATTAAAAACTCATAAAATTCCTTATTTTAGGCATCAAATGTGTTGTATTTTGATAGCACATCAAGGTTTCATGGGATTCCTTTGTCTATCAAATCAGATCGTGGTGCACAATTTAGTTCTCACTTTTGGAGGTCTTTTTAAAGGGGTCTTGGTACAAAAGTTCACCTATGTATGACCTTTCACACCCAAACGGATGGCCAAGGCAAAATATCTATTCAAACACTTGAGGATATGCTTAGGGCATGTGTCTTGGAGCTTAAGGGTAGTTGGGATAACCATCTTCCATTAATTGCGTTTTCGTATAGCAATAGTTATGGCTCCTTTAGACGCTCTTTATGGGAGGCATTGTAGATCACTAGTTGGTTGGTTTAAGATTGGAGAAGTAGCTTTTGTTGAGACTAGATGTAGTCGTGGAGGATCTTGATAAGGTTAGGATGATTAGAGAATGGATGTCTAATAGCCCGGACCTCACACGTGCATATATTGTCCTCTTTTTCAGCCATGGGTTGCCCATGCACCAGCGTACGATTTTGTTTCTCCCAGGTTTCCCTAGGAAAAGGCCTATGCACATGTAAGTTCCAAGCCCTTTCAAATAGCCCAGTAACTCCCTCTCTATAGCCGATGTGGGATTCGCCTGGCTGAGCCAAGGAGTGTCCTTCGATCCTTGCACTCACCCCCTGTAGGGACTCAAGATCCTCACTGAGGTTTGCCCCACCACCGTACTGATCGAGAGTCGGCTATGATACCACCTTTAATAGCTTGGACCTCATACGTGCATATATTGTCTGCTTTGCCAGCCATGGGTCGCCCATGCACCAGCGCACGATTTTGTTTCACCTAGGTTTCCCTGGGAAAAGGCCTATGCACATGTAAGTTCCAAGCTCCTTCAAATAGCCCAGTAACTCCCTCTCTATAGCCGATGTGGGATTCTCCTGGATGAGCCAAGGATTCTCCTTCGGTCCTTGCACTGACGTTAGGACCCGTAACTTAACTTAAACCCCAAAAGTCCTTAATTAGTTCGGTTTAATAAAGTTTGGGACCGAATGCAATATTTCTTCTAAGTTAGGTCCTTAAGAATAAAAAGGGATGTGGGGTCAAGTTGTGTGTTCTTTTCCTATTAGCACAAGTGTTATATGTGAGCCTATATATATGTGCATACCTTGTACAAGATATTCATCCAACACTTAGCCAAAAAAA
>JAOTQJ010190519.1:10322-21584 GCA_025642045.1 Solanum sejunctum
GCTTATACTTCAAGAACACTCTTGTTCAAAGTATTACCTTCTTCTCTTGGGACTTAGCCCATCTTTAACTTTTCTTACACTTTCCTCTATCTACAAAATACTATTATTACAAGTATCTTAATACATAACTTCATTACTCAGCTATCTTTCAAGTAAAAAGCTTCAAATACATCTTAAAACTTGGCTCAAAACTATCTGAAATCATAGGCTTCTTGCTCTTCTATTCATAAAATACTTAGAAAAAATACTTTTCTGGAGTTTAAAGTAGGGTATCCAACTTGATAGACTTCAATAGTAACTTTAGGGTTTTACTAATCTAACACTTAAACATAGTATCTCAACTCAAGACTCCAATGCAATAGAAGAATAGAGTAAATCTCATACTTTTCTTCAATAATAGCATGAATAAGAAAAACTGATCAACATAAAGAAATCTTGTTACAACCAACCAACTTGATACTTGGGGAAACTAGTAATTACATAATGAAAAAATAATATATGAAGATTTTTGTAGGCCTTACATACCTAAGAATTAGCTTCTTGGAAGAATTGGGAAGATTTCTTGAAAGCCCTAGCTTTGCATCTAGAAGATACACCTGAGTTTTCTTGAACCTATTCTGACGTTATTGAATAGAATATTGCATTTTTATGATTAAAACAAGTGAGAATTGAAAAATCATGGTCTAAAGGGGGGGAAAGGTCGAAATTACCCTCCCTTCATTAAAAGAGCGAAAGATAGAAATTATACATGTGCACGTCGTGCGTATGTACATTTGTCCCAATTTTCTTGAATTTCTACTTCCATCAAATTAATTAATAAATGAAAACACAAGTGAGGATCCGTATACCAGGCATGTCGCGCCAGGGGGGCGGAAAGCTCAATATTTTTAGAAATTTTTAAAAAAAGTTATTTTGACTCAATTACTCTTCAATCGAGTCGAGACCATTTTCTCACTCATTTTTTTGGACTGATTGCAAAGTTGATCTTTGATTTACGAACAAAGCATAGGAAGACACATTACACGCAAGGTTGAATCTAGGGGTAATTTTGTCTTTTCACCAAGTGTTACAATATCTCCCCCTTAGGATCATTCGTCCTTGAATGATGAGTAAAGGTGGTCATCATGGAACAAGTATACTCAAGACTCATCTCGAAACTCACTCAACCAATCACGCTCTCGACGCTTTATCAACCTCAATAACTCTACTTAGACTCAGGAATAAACATATCAATTCAAGGATAGAAACATCATATTAAGTCAAGGATAGGAATATTACCTTCAGCATCCTCGTCATCAGGCACGAATGGAATGTCAAAACTTAATCAATCAAAATCGCTCATCATCAAGGTGCATAACACTCCATGGTACTCTCAAACTTTGCACCTTATCTCAACTATGCTCCTCTTCATGGCACTATACCTCAACTATTTAAGGCTTATAGCTTTTACTCAAACCTCTATCTAATCAGATCCTCTGATTTATTTCAAGCTTAATGCTTAGCCTCAAAGTCCTACTCCCAAGATTATCATATTCTTACAAAGCTAACCCTCTATTCAAGCTCCATACCTCCTCAGGGATTTTCATTAAGTGAACACTACTCCCTCATGACTACTCTATCGCATTTACCTAAAAGACTCACTCAAAAGTCATCGATATCCTTCTCCAATGACTCATATAGTGACATCCACACATTCAAGTGAACCATTCCAACCAATTCAACTATACCTGAGAATATCAAGAATACATAGCACTTCTACATCCGTCATAGAATGAGCTTTTTCTGAAAACCCATCAACACATTTCTGCTCTAACGCACTCTTATCAATCTAATACACGTCATAAGGTCTCAGGTCTGTCCTCCCCCGCCTTCATAACCTTAATTCAAGAATGATATCATATCATCACATTCAAGAAATCCAATATGACGAAATTCATGACATAATATGATGCCACTAGAGGCTCATCACATGTTTATGGAACTGTATATATTATGAAGATTAAGTCTTGTCTTGTATAACAAAAGGCTGGAAACTATTAGTTCATAAGATAAGATCAGAGTTGCTGAATGAAGTTATCACTTCTCACCTTAAAAGCTGAACATGGACATGTATCAACATGGAATGAATGAGTCTAGATCATGAGCATGGTGCCATTGCATAAGATAGGAATAAAGCATCATCACGATGAAGTATAAGGAATATGAGATAGGAGAGCATTGACAGCTCGTTCTGATCAACTTATCACTATCAAAAGCTCAAGGTCTACTTTAATGCATTATCTAAATATCTCCCCCTTAGCTCAAAAGTCACCTCCCTAAGTCTGTGAACTAATTCTCTTCACTATGATATAAGTACAACCCTCTAGATGATTGGAGCATCACTATGTACAAAATGCTTATATCCTCCTATTACTTACTACTCAAAGATGTCAAACCGCTGCTAAAACATTTTTCCTAGGTACTAACTTCTAAGCTTCTTCTATCTTTATAGGAATCTACAATCACCTTCTACTCTCAATGGCATAACATCTACTTTCTAGGACTCATGATCTAATATCTTCCTTTTTTGGTCCGCTAACACTCATTTCAATGTTCACTTACATTGGACTGAAGAAAACCTGAACTACAACAGAGATTTCCTTATCATCTATGGCTATCCTCCTAGGACTCAACTCTTAAAGGTAGTAAAGGAGGTCTAGATTAGCCTATTCCACATTGATATCTTAATGTACGATCTAGGTACCCTTGTAACTCATAAACTTAAAGTTTCTCACTATTATAGACTACCTTGGATATACATCTTAGCCCATTTTCTTACCTAATGACTTAGCCTCAATTCAATATTTTCATCTATGGTTTACATACACCACACTCATACGTAACATTCCTTGAAAGCTATCCTCTTATTCTCGAGCATACACTATAGGGAGCCCGTTAGAATAGTTTTGCAATTCATGTTATCACTATCACAACATCATTCCCCTTTCCCCAAGACTCCTCATATTTTAGGCATAAGGTCTATTACTAACATGAGTATTACACTCTCCTGTCATATCACCCCAACCCATAACTACCAGATAAAATTTTAGACTATATTGGACGTACGTCTTAGGCTATTTTCTTATCTAATGACCCAACCTCAATCCCCTATCTTTATCTAAGGATCACATACAATGTTCTTGTAACATTATACTTCTTTCAAGTCAATAGCTTAATTTTCTCAGTTACGGTATGTCAAGCCTACTAGGCCAAACCTTCAACTAATGGTGTCACTCTCATCATATTGTCCCCTATTTGCATGATACTCACTTAAGGTTCTAGCTTAAGATTTAATACTAAACACGTGCATCTACACTTCTCATATACATATATATTTTAGTAACAATAAACTACTAGATAAGGTCAAGAAAAGCTAGATCACTAAATCTCATGATAAAAAGTAATTCTTTGCTCATGGTCTATCTACATATCGTCTATGATCACACTCCCTTTCATAAGTTAGGTAATATCCACTCACCTATTACACCTACTTACCTAGCTAAGCTCGTAACTCCACAAATCTCATATGATTCCCCTTTCAAAATCATGAGCCTTGTTTATATCTACTACTTTATGCCCTCTACTCTTATATTCAGCATATATACTCATTACTAACATAATGCTACTTTAACATCAACTCCTTTCATATTTGAATGTGCACCATCTCATACAAACTAGCGACTCTTCATATACCTTATCATAGAAGTTATACGATACTTATTACTCTTTAACCAAAACTTGTAAGAACTGGACTAATCACCATATGACTCTTAGCTACTAGCTTCAAGAAGTTACTATTCTCACTCTTCATGATTCCTACATCTTTCTAGCTCTAGGAACATTCTATCACAGGGTTCAAAAGTGCCTTCCATTACTTCCTTTCAAGAGGAGGGGATATTATTAAGGATTAGAGGCATAACTTAACTTTTCTCTCAAGAATAACATCTGCAGAATAATTGAGGGAACGTAGTCTGGAAAAATGTCATATCTTGCTCTTACTCAAATGCATGATTCATATGAATAAGAGTGCAATATTATGAATCGATAACTCAAGAACACTAGTTGGCACATCTCAAGCCTAGTGTAGTCTCTTTGCTTTCTGAATACTTTATTTGAAGGGAACTCAACAATAAGGATCTAAAATTTTTTGTTCCAACTACCTTAATTATGATAGGTAGTCGAACGAATCTGGAAGCCGCAAGAATATAGAAAAGTTTCTTAGAAAGCAACTCTATTGCACCATCTAGAGTATGAAAGAAGGAAATTTTTTCTTAGATGTCAATAGTCCCATATTTATAGAAGTGGGGCCCTCACAATATTAAATAAGATCCTACAAAAACAACTTCATAGACACCCTAGAATAAATTAACTCTGTGCTCTGATACCAAGTTTGTCACGTCCCGAGCCTACACCGTGGATGTGGCCGGCACTCGAAAACTATTTCTGGTCCCAAGCGAACGACTTGGCTTGGCTAACTTACTTAGCAGAAGACATTAATACTATAATGAAGCTCAAAATTCATGAACTTAAAGATACAATAGCAATATGTACAACTTTAACTCAAAACCTTTCAAACAATTTCCAAGAAATGACTTGAATGATATTTTCTAGTCTATGAAGCTTCTAAAGTACTAACTCTAAATAAGGCACGAGAGTAGACTCATAGGTACCTCCACAAAATAAATACAAAGAAATGAACTCTCCCGAGCTCCTCTGGATGCAAAAAGGCCTCAGCGACCGCTAATGGAGACTGCCCTACTAAGTATTTGTTAACATAGACACTTGCATCTGTATCATGCTACGATGTAGCGCTAAAGACGTTAGTACGTGGAATGTATAGTATGTAAGATGGCAAAAATGTACTAAACATAGAATACTTACTTTAAAACCGCACCTTCAAGTAGCTTAACTAACAAAAATTTGTCATGCATATGGAACATATATATATTCTTAAACTTGTCAAAAATGCAGTTCAACATAAAAGAAATACTTATGTTAGCGCATTAATGAGCATAGCTAAATATATATAAAATGTGGCACTCAAAAGCTTAGCTCTGTAATTGGCTTAACACAGTTAATTATGCAACATAAATAAAGAAATACTTTAATAAATAAATACTAAATCTTAATATGTAGAATAATAATCTTTACTTCTTGGGGAGTTTGTTTAATCGACAACTAGCACTATGAGCTTCATGATAATATAATGTCTTGACCATGCTGCCAGACCTGTCCCATACTTTGTCGGGGTAGGGGACCAAGAACTAGGAGATTAGATCATCCCAAAACTGGTGTCATCTCAATGGCAAGTGAGGAGTTATGCCTTGGTACAATCCTATCGAATGCTGACTACATATTTTATGAGTTCAGGTAATTAATTTTACTTTCACTCATATCGGTGCTCAAAGTACTCCCGAAAATGATTTTTATATAGCTCATACTTCAAGAACACTATTGTTCAAGGCATTAACTTCTTCTTCTGAGACTTAGCCCAATTTTAACTTTTCTTAAACTTTTCTTTATCTAAAAATATTATTATTACAAGTGTCTTAAATCATAACTTTATTACTCAGCTATCTTTCAAGTAAAAATCTTAAAATACTTCTTAAAACTTGGTTCAAAATTGTCTGAAATTATAGGCTTCTTGCTCCTCTATTCATAAAATACTTTTCTGGAGTTTAAAGTAAGGTATCCAACATGATAGATTGCTTTAGCAACTTTAGGATTTGACTAATCTAATACTTAAATGTAGCCTCTCAACTCAAGACTCCAATGCAACAGAAGAATTTAGTAAATCTCATACTTTTCTTCAAAAATAACATGAATAAGAAAAATTGCTCAAAATACAGAAATCTTGTTGCAACCTACCAACTTGATACTTGGGGAAACTAGTAATTACATAATGGAAAAATAATATATAAAAATTTATGTAGGCCTTACATACCTGAGAATCAACTTCTTAGAAGAATTGGAAGAATTCTTGAAAGCCCTAACTTTGAATCTTGAATATACGCTTGAGTTTTCTGGAACCTATTCTGACGTTTGTGAAAAGAATATTGTGTTTTTATGATTAAACCAAATAAAAACCAACTAATTAAGGTCTAAGAAGGGTAGAAAGGTCAAAATTACCCTCCCTTCATTAACAGAGTGAAAGTTGAAAATTATACATGTGTGTGTCGCACACATGTACATTTTTCCCATTTTTCTTGAATTTTAGCCTCCATCGAATTAATGAAAAAAAATAAAAACACAAGTGAGGATCCGCGTCCCAAGGCACATCGCCCTAGGGTTGCAGAAAGCTCACTATTTTTAGAAATTTTTGGAGAAAATTATTTTGACTCTACTGCTCTAAAATCAAGTTGAGACCATTTTCTTACTCAGTTTTTTAAACTGATCACAAATTCGGTATTCGATTTACGAATGGAGAATGGGAAGATGCGTAACATGTAAGATCGAATCTAGGAGTAATTTAGTCTTTTCACCGGGTGTTATATTGTGAGCCCAATTTGTTATTTAACTTCTTTTTCAAGTAATGAAGATTTTGTTGTAATGCATTCAAGTCCGACCCTTCTATTTCATTATGTTCTTCTATACTTTGCATAGCATCAAAATTGTTTTCTGTTGGAGGCAATGATCAATGGAGTATGCTAGCAAAATGGAATGAGGGGAGAGAGTCCAAAATTTTCTTTGAGTTAATGATAAGGAGGATTATTTTTGCGTATATTGAGCAGATTCGACATATTACAGATTCGCAATCAAGCCAAGTTCAAATATTAGACGACCTTTAAACAACAAGAAATCAAATACATACAAAAGTTAATCTATAATATAAGTAGATAAAATATGAATAATGTAAAATAATTTACAATCAAATTAAATGAATACTCGAATAAAACAAATAAGCATCCTAAATGCACCGTACCTCATTGAGCCAGAGGTAGGCCTAAGATGACAAATAAGTGACTGCAATAAAAAATTCAAACCTTATTAATCTCATTTAGAGTTTAGTGTTAGAAAATAACAAATATTTTAAAGACTAAAAATAACAAATAATTTAAATATTTATTTTGTTGATATTAATTATAACTATTATAATTTGATCAACAAAATAAAAACTAAAGGGGATTGGGATGATTCCAATCTTCAAGCTCTCCAATATCTTCGATTCAACATCACGAATCTACAAAAGATCACAAATAGATTTTCTAAGCTCCACTTGACATAATTTGGCTTGGATTAGATTATGTGATCACCTACACATAATATGCAGTATTTCATCTAGAAGGAGATTAAAACCCTTTAGACTTAAATAGGGTGGCTACTATTATTATAGATTGACCCCCTAGGTCAAACTACCTAGGGTTTATGCATGCATGACTTATTTTTGGGGTGGATATAGCTCTACCCTAAGTTTCTAAAATGTGGGTTAGACACGGACTGGGTAATCTTATGCAAGAAGCACGTGGTCCAGCAGTGGTAAAAATATTTGCTATTCACCACGCATATGCTTACTCTGTAAAATTTGAATTTTGAAGAGGAGGCGGGAGAAGTGCAAAGGCACAACATCACTATAAAATTAAAAAAAGGATTCCAAGTGGGGGAATATATGAACGATATGTCACTTCATTATACCAGTAACAATTAGCACATAAAGTAGTGATAAGCAAATAATTTAGAGCAGTAATATAAATAAATAAAAGGGGAGGAAAAATGAAAGAGAAAGGCCAGTTAGGTTAGCAGGGGATGAGGGAAAGGAGGAGGATAGTTAGAGGGGAGTAAGGGAAAGAAATAGAAAATAATGTTAGTAAGAAAAGAAAGACATTAAACAAATAAAGCAGATAAGGCAATTAAAAGAATATAAGGAAAATAAAACCCACATAAGATAGAGACACATATTGGTTAGAACCTAGTATCCCCAGTAGAATCGTTATTCTTTCGCGCCGCTTTTTTCATCCCGAAAAAATGGGAGCCTAGACGACATCACAGCACAACTCTTTTTGAATCTAAAAGATATTGAAGAGTCATCACTTATGTATTTAAAGGTGAATTAGGATACCATTCTAACTTAAAACTAAGTCTAAGGTCTAAGGCCATCGAAGATTGGGTAAGGGTTCAAATTACCTTGAAACGAAGGTGTTAGGCATCCTTCGAGGTCCACAAATGCGGGTCCTAATTTACTTGACTTTTATTTTCAGAAGACAAAATTAAATTTTGTCATTTTAGCTTCAGTTGTCTTGTTTCGTCCGAAGGACGAAAACCAAAGTTTCATCCTTTTAAGCTCGACTTTGGGTCATCATATCCAAGGATCCTATATACCCCTACCCCTCCTAGGTTGATTTATTATTACCTAAAAGTGCACTAATGAAAATGAAAACCACTAGCGTTTCCTGCAGTGCCTGACGTCCCTCCTAATGTCCAAGTGGCATTGGACTTTCTAATTTGGCATTTCTAGTCTAAAATGGAATCTAGGGCTCATAGTTTGACTCACGTCAAACAAAACAAAAATAACAAGCATTTAGCAAGTAAAATCTAAAGTACGTCTCCAAACATATTAACATACACAAATAAAAGTGCAAAGATTTATTAAGTGTGTGCATCAGAAATCAAATTTTAAACATTTTAAAATTAAAAAGAATTTTAACTCCAAAAATATCATATTAATAATACTTATTAGAATACTTTTTAAAAAAGTAACAATTAAAATATTTTTGTTAAAGACAATCAAAAAAAGAATGCAATCCTAGGAAAAATATAAAATGTCCTAAAAATCATAATTTCTATTGTGAAAAATATTAAATCCTAAAAAGCATGATTTCTAACATGTAAAATAAAAAATATTAAATCCTAAAGGCATGATTTCTAACATGTGAAAAATACAATATTAAACCCTAAAGGCATGATTTCTAACACATAATATTGTAGAAAAAATTATTAAACAACCTAAGAACACGATTCCTAATCAATTAATATTATCAAAATTATAAACATGATACTAAAAAAAAGTTATGATACTAAAGTTCCTATAGGCAAGATATCTAAATTGCATCACATAGACATGCAAAAACTTACTTGGAAAAGAGAGTTCCTATAAACAAGTTTGATAGGCCAAGGTAATTGCAAGTACGTGAATATAAACATGATTTCTTAAATAATTAACATACTGGAGTAACATAGTCCCTAAAACATGCTATCTAAAAAAAATTTTTTTAAACATAACCAAAATAGAGAAAGATGTTAAAACATACTTGATCTAATTATATGTTATTCACATTTAAATTAATCAATACACACAAGACATGTTTTTAAACAATTAAATCCTAAACTAAGATTTCCTAAAAATCATTATCTAATTATTCTGAGCAATCAAATGAATAAAGCAAGACAAACACATTAAAAAAAAAAAAAGAAAAAAAGAAAAACAATTAGCACATCATTTTTTTCCCCCTTTAACTAACTCTCCAATTTCCACTATATTTTATTACAACATAAGTACCAAATAAAATAGAACAAAAGACAAACAACAAGAAAAGCAAAATCTTGAAGCCCAACTCCGTCCAAATTCAATTCCTGCCCAGGCGAACTTTTCATCCCAAACAAACTAAAAGACCCTGCTAATGCACAAGCAAACACTACAAAAAATATTATGATATTTAAGAATAAACAACAAAAAGAAGAATACATACAAAGATTAAAGACTAATAATAAATTCAAATTTTTAGAATCACCCTCACTCCTTGACATGTCAAGTTCACAAAAATCTCAAGGATTCCGAGCAATGATTGTGTCAAGTGAATTTTGGAATGGAGCAAACAATAGTAGAGATGCAGAATTTCGAATGTATCCAAGGTAATCAAATAAAAGAATGTAGTATATGATTGTCTTTGGTGTCAAGAAACACTATAGAATCGTGAAGGTGTCTGTGGAATTGTAAGAATGTGACTGTAATTTTAAGAGCATTTTTTCCGTCCTGTGAGAATGAGAGGGGCTTGTGTATATAGGAGAGGGAAAATATTCAGAGAAGAGAAGTAAAAGACAGGTGAATAAATTAATCAATCTATATTTATTAAAAATGGAGAAGTAAATCAATAAATTGGTTAGGATAAAGATCTTTACCATGATAATCTATATTTATTAAAAATGGAGAAGTAAATCAATAAATTGGTTAGGATAAAGATCTTTACCATTATAATATTATGCTAAAAGTTCACTCCCAAATGACATAGCAAACCCCATTAAAAAAGTTATTTTGAAAGGTAATAATTTATATCAATATTATTAATCAACCAACATATTTGTGCATCAACACTGGCAATTTACTATATTAAGAGCATGTAAAAATCTAACTAATTCTAATTAGGCAAAAAGATCCAATTTAAAAAAAAAATTTATTTTAATCCAATGCGGTATAAAATTTGTCAATAATAACTAAGTCAACTAATGCTAAAAATCAGGCAATTTCAATTAACAAAATCAAATGTCAAATTTTACAAGAGACGATTGACTATCTAAGAACTAAGAACTAATTAAACAGACAATATGAAAATTAACAAAAAGATATCTTAAGAGAAAATTAGTAATTCAATGCGTGAGTCGGATAAATTGTGTAATAATCAACGCATAATCACGTAACATCCAATTCAATGAACAAGAAACAGTAAGCAGTAATATGTAAACAAAGTCAAACCGACTCTTGTTTACATTAACCAAATTTTGAAATTCCAAACGCTTCTCTATCAATTTGGTCTTGACCGGAGTTATTGATCGTTGTTTGGCGGCTGTTTCTCATGGAGAATAGAGGCGGCAGGGGTTGTTGGGTGGCTATGAAGGTGGTTGGATAGTGAAGGAAAAGGGGTTGTTTTGGTTGGGGTTTTTCGGCAAGGAGAAGGGAAGTGAGGGAGACGGAACAGGGTGGTGTTTTGGGCAGAGACGACAAGACCATGTTGGGGGCTGCCGGTGCGGCTGTTGCATGGGCTTATTTGGCATCTGATAGCAGTGGTGTTGGACGAAGAAGAGGAGAAGGGTCGTTGGAGGTGTTGCGTGGTTTTTTTCTCAGGGGATCTAGAGAGGCCCACCTGTGAGTAAGAGAGGCACAACATGAAGGGGTCATTTGGTGGTTGGTGCATCAGAGCGAAGAGGTGGTTTTCTGATGTGTTTCACCGATAAGGAGAGAAGAGGATGACAGACAAGAATAAAGGAGCGAGGGGATGAGGTTTTTTCCGGTGA
>JAOTQJ010190529.1:0-21581 GCA_025642045.1 Solanum sejunctum
CATAGGTCCCAATACTTTATTAAATCGAACCAATTAAGGACGCTCGGGGTTTAAATTACGTTGCAGGTCCTAACATCAACACACCCATCTCTATAGGCAATTACCATTCGCACGCAACCTTATCAACTCTGCTTAACAATCTATAAGAACCTACGAACCATAATCTCAATTCCCTTCCTTACTTCTAAGTGAACCTAATCATCAAAAGCACATATAGCCTACCTTAATATTCTAATAACACTATCTTCCCCTTGGGAGAAAACCTCCACTTCACTTCTTTGTACCAAAGTGTACATTCCTAACAAGGCAGGCTCAATATCTTGCTTTTCTTACTCATTCTCAACCAAGAAAGATCTAGAACCATTAGCCACCACTACACCATCATAGCCAACCTCTTCCAACCTAACTCCCAATCGAGCCAACCGATGAACCTCTCTGGCCCTTCTCAAAGCATTAACCACAACATTAGCCTCACCGGAATGATTATGTACGCTCAGATCATAATCCTTAAGAAGTTCCAACCGCATTCTTTGCCTCAAGTTAAGTCCTTTGAATGAACATATTTTGGAGACTCTTATGATCGATAAACACCTCAACATGCACGCAATTCAAATAACGACATAAATCTTAAAGCAAATACTCCGGCGGCCAATTCAAGGTCATAGATAGGATAATCCTTACCATACATATTAAGTTGTCTAAAAGCATATGCTATAACCTTACTATTCCTCATCAAAATATAACCTAACCAATTCGTGAGGCATCACAATACACAACAAACTCTTTTGGAAGATACAAGATAGAAGCGGACACAAGCTTACCCATCAAGGTTTGGAAAAATCTTTCATACTCATCGGTACACACAAACCTAGCCTTCCCTTGGGTCAACTTAGTCATGGGAGAAGCAATAGAAGAGAACCCATTCACAAACCTCCGGTAGGAGGTCTAAGCCAATTTTGGACAACCTCTGTCTTCTTAGGATTCACCTCGATACCATCCACCGACAACACATGCCTTGGAAATATAACCTTTGGCAACCAAACTCATATTTCTCTTATTTAGCATACAACCTTTCTCCCTAAACTTTGTATTACTACCCTCAATTGACTCACATGCCCCTCCTTACTTCGGGAGACAAACTAACCTATCATCACCGAACCCACCATAAACGTAATAAGGTAGGGACTAAAGACCCTATTCATGAGACTTATAGACATAGTTGGTGCACTAGGAAAACCAAGGGACACTACCCCAAATGATTCATGAGCTCTGAGTAAATCAATACATCATCCTTAGAGACCACCACAAATATGCCAAGGTAAGGTTTTAAGATCCTATTCACGAAACCCATCAACATAGCCGATGCATAAGTCAACCAAATAACTCCATAATGACTCACATGCTCATTCCTAGACCAAAAGGACACCTAGGACCTACCCTCATACTCTCTTGTTGACAAAGCCCGAACCAAAGGTCAGTTGTAGAGAAGTGACTAGCCCCTTGAAATTGATCAAATAGATCATCATTCCTATGTGCAGGGAACTTATCATTTAAGATGACCCTAATAAGTTGCCGACAATCAAAACACATTCTAAGGGAACCATCCTTCTCTTACACCACTGACACCGGGGAGCTCACTAGGAAAGACATCAAGGAACTTTTATCCACCAAAATTAACTCTATAGGAAGGCCCTTAGACTCAACACTCCTAAACCTCGCAAGATGATATGGACTCCCCTTAGAAGATAACTCATGGGATGGACGAAAGAATGAATCTGACCTTGACCATCGCATCATGACCTTCTCACTCAAGAACAGACCCAATTAAGGGGTAGGAATAGTAACTCTACGGGTTTTATGAATATATGAGACATAATATGCATGCAACTAATTCACTTTAAGTATGACATCAAAATCCATCATATCTAATTCAACATAGTAACAAGACAAGGTTTATGCATTATAACCATGTAACAATTCCTATAGGCCTCTTAGCTACAATAGACTCACCAATGGGGTATACACTTCATAAGGTTCACCTAACACCAGAGCCACATATGAAGCACACTACTAACAAAGAATGATGAAAATACATGAGTCAAGGAAATTTTGACAAACTAGTAGCAATATCGGGTGTCTCCTCCTCACCTTCGCTAGCATGGGCACCTTGGCCTTGAGGGCCATCATTTCCACTCTTGAGTTGAGCATGAGGACAACTACTAACAACAACAACAACAACATACCCCGGTGCCTCAAAAGGCTCCCGCTCATCGCGGGGTGAGGGGGGTCGGATGTACGCAGCCTAACCCTTATGTTTAAAAACATAAAGCGGCTGTTTCCAGATGAGGACAACTACTAACCTTGTACCCAAATCCACCACAACCAAAGCAATTGCTAGACTTCTTCAAACATAGGGCATCATGGCCTTTCTCACACTTTTGACATCTAGGCTCTTCCACCCCCTCATCACCTCCTTTAATCTTATTGTGTTCATGAGGGCAATACTTTACCTTATGACCCATCTCTCAACAACCATAACAAGCATTGGTACCCTTCAAGCATGGGCATCTATGAATCTTACCATATTTTAGACATATAGCATTAGGTACCACACCACTACCACCTTTGGGACTTTGGAACTTACCCCCCAAACTAGCCCTTTTGGCCTCACCACTCCTCCTCTCACCATTTAAGGTCTCGAGGGCACTTAGTTGTTGATTAAGTTATATTGTCACTGCTTTGGTTAATAGCTATAGAGCATTACGAACCTCTGCAGTCGATATATTATCATGCTGAGTAGCTTGATACATATCCTAAAATATAATAGTTAGAGATTAGCAATAAGCCCTAGGGGACTTATCTTTACCGCACGACTTAGATCATGAAGAGGTGAAACATTTCCTAGGATGCCTTATAGCCTTCTACTAATAGTAGTGGCATGATTTACAACCATGAATAGGACTCTAATCGATGGGGTGTGTTGGATACCAAGGATCTAACAACCTAATGCTCTGATACCATCTTTCTCACGACTCAAACCTAGGGCATAGACGTGACATGGCAAATGGGGAACCCGAAGGGACCCCAAACAAGCCTCTTAGCATACTATTACACATCATTGATTGCAGAAACAATTAACATAATTAGATTAGAAATAAGGACAAAGGGCTGAAGGGAAACTTTTATAATATAAACATCAAAACAAGAGATTCAAGGCTCTGTACATAACATATCCAACAACACCTCTAAAACTTAGATAGGAGCTGGGGCCAAGACAAGCAATCGGGATCACCCTCATAGTTAATACATATATAAAAGAAAGATAGTCTTAGTACATAGCATAAGATCATAGATATTGTCCCCGAAATGGAGGACTCACCTAATAGCTTGAGAGAAAACTAGCCACGTGGAGGAAGATGCTAAAATGAGGCTCTGATTCCTATATAGTGATATCATGTAGGCATAGAGTATACATTACTACGTTTGAATGTACCAAGTATATAGGATACAATGCAACAAGAGATAAGTAACATAATCTAAATGCATAAGCATAGGCAATGAGTAGCATCTAACAAGATGACATGTATGAAGGATGCTTGAAGTAAGTCATGCTTACATAGAAGATAATACATATGCAAGAAGAGATCATCATTATAGAATTCATAATCTATTAAGGTAAATATATGAATATTTGCAATACAATGTTGATTCCATGATAGGTTTTGGTATGATCAATGTTGGGCAATTTTGATATTCCTTTTTAAAGAAACATCCTAAGACTTATGTGATTTCTGATTGATCCATGCATTAACTAAGCCTATCTTGTTTCAATGAAAGTTTCCGATGAATTTATGACTATGATTGCGCAATTATGAAGAACTTCAAAGTAGTTTACCAAAGATATATATATGATGATATTGCACTAAAAGATGCTTAAGAAAGATTCTTAACTTTAAGCTACTCCTATGATTGCTACTTATGATTCAAAGAGTATATTTCAAAATATTTTGTGGGATGACTTAGCACCGAGAGGAATATATATTAGGACTCATCCCATTAGTCGAGACATGATCCCTTGAAGCTAAATCTTAATTTCCCAAACTATGTGCCACCATAGAAGCCTTATAGGGTAGGCTAATGGATCCATGTAGGCCCAAATGTTATGAAATATGCAAATTTAAACGTACTAATGCATATTTGTCTACAAATTTAACCATGTATGGATAGGAACTCTCCACCGATTCATGGCTAGTAGTTGGCGTTCAAGAATAGCTTATTATTGTGGTAAGCTCTTAGTTCGAGACTCCACCCATTTTCACTCTATTTTATACTTTTGTTTTAGATGATGTATTTATGGCACTTCTGAGGCTTTTACTTTCTATGTTGACTATTATGGATTTTCTTTCTATTTGATGTAAATTGACCATATTAGTTTCGGTGTTATGTATTAGTGGTATGCTTATGAAAATAATAATGTTATCATTTTCACTACTTTTTGATATTATTTCCTTGTATAAATTGGCCCATAGTACTTCCCCTTATGTTTTCCATAGAATGTTTCAATTTAACGCCTATGAATGCTTCAGATGCTCAGATGGCTTGGGTGAGGTGCTTTCGATTATCTCATTTGCCTTATGACAACTAGGCCTGTATGTCAGGTCATTACAAACTTGATTTCAGAACACGAGGTTTTAAAGTTTTCCTCAAATGTCCATGCATACCCTATAATATAGAATCTCATTCAAGTTTGTGAAGCACACCGCTACGTTGAGTGAGAGGCTACGAGATGGTTTAGGAAAGTCTTGCCTTCTTTCTTATTCATGTCATGCATTAGAGTTAAATAAGTTTTCTACTAACTAATGGTGGGCTTTTGGTTGTTTCTAGATCTTGCTGCTAAGAAGAGCTCCCCATCAGTAGAGCATTCCTAAGGAATAAGTCCTTCCACTCCAACAAAATGATGGAGCCTCTTATATGGAGTTTAGAGCCACATTTACCTTGTTGACACAAACCCTAGCTAACCAAGCTAATAGGGATGTGGTCTTTCCTCCTCAAGTACTCACTCTGTCCATAAGACTATGTGACTTTATATGAATAAACCTGTTAGAATTTCATGGGTCAAAGATAGACGAGGATCCTATTGAGTTTATTCAGGAGGCTTATCAGGTTATGGCAGTGATGGGAGTTTTAGCTGAAGAGAGGGCTGATGAGAGAGGCCAAGGAGCAAGTCTTATTGGTTGGGAGGAATTCAAATGTGCCTTCTTAGATCTGTTCTTCACAATTAAGCTTAGGGAGGCAGAGGTCCAGAAATTCATCAACTTGAAGTAAGGGAGTATAAGCATAAGGGAGTGTGCCCTCAAATTTCCAAATTGTCAAAGTATATTACATTAATGGTCGTAGATCCGAGAGTTGGAATGAGCAAATTTATTTTTGGTATTTCTAAGTTAGTCTGTAAGGAGTGCAAGATGGCCTTTTTGGTCAAATAAATAGGCCCGTTTGATGATATATGCATAGTAGATTGAGGAAGAGAAGCTTCAAGAAAGAGCAAGGAAGTCTAAGAAGGCTTATGTGGATAGTGGGAACTATTCTCACCAATGGGGAAATGGTCACAAATTCCAAGATTCCCAAAGCGAAAGTGGACAAGGATCCACTAATACTCCTCCTTCGTGGAAGGACAAAAGGGTGACTTCTAACCCCCAAAGTCCTAATTGCCTTAAGTGTGAGATACCTTACAAAGGAGAGTGCTTAGCTGGATCCAATGCTTGCTTCATTTGTATAAAGCCCAGTCGTCATGGTAATGATTATAGGAGCAGAGATAAAAGGCCTCAAGGCCAAAGGTGTCCAATTCAAGGTGCCCAACGAACTAATCTATTTTATGCTCTTCGTGGTTGCCTAGAGGTCGAAGAGGCTCTAGTTATAGTTACCAATATGTTAAGAGTTTTTATTGTGATGCAAATGCACTTTTAGATCTGAGAGAAAATTTGTCTTTTGTAACCCCATTCTTTGCATATAAGTTTCATACATGTCCTGAATTCCTTAATGAGCCCTATGAAGTGCTAACCCCAAGTTGGTCTATCATAGTCTGAATATTCTATAGGGGTTGTCCTATTTCAATTCTGCATAAAGTGATCCCATATGACTTAGTTGAGCTTTCCATCGTAGACTTCGATATGATTCTTGGGATGGATTAGTTGCATGCTTCTTATGCCTCCATTGGTTGTAGAACCCGTAGGGTTAAATTCCAATTCCTTAATAAGCCAGTTCTTGAGTGGAAAGGGACAACAACTATTCATATAGGCGTTGATTCATTTCTTTTGTAAAGGCCTGTAATATGATTTCCAAAGGGTACATCTACCATTTTGTGATGGTCAAAGATGTCCCTTCCAAAGTTCCTTCTCTTGTGTCAGTCCTCATCGTAAGTGAGTTCCCAAATGTCTTCCTATATAAGTTACTAGGTGTCCGTCCCTTCCAAAAAGAAGATAGACTATGGTATAAACCTTTTTCCCGATACTTAGCCTATCTCAATCTCTCCTTATAAATATCATGCCCCAAGGTCCCATTAGGGCGGACTGGCATCCGTCACCGATAAGGCTCGGGAGAACTAACCTGTAACTATTCACTTTATATACATACTATAAGGGGTCTCTGTGTTTGACATGCCATTAAGAAAATAAACAGTGATAACAAGCCAAAAAGAAATGCATATGACTAGGCCGTTGGGGCCACGATATTTAAAATATGAGACATGACCACACTTTACTTTACATAGTCTACAGAGCGCCTAAATAAAAAAGCATATCTGATAAGGGTCGGGATAGGCCCCGCCTCAGCAAACTGACCAAATAAACATATAAGCTCTATACATATACAGAGCCCCGAAGCAACCTGGAGATTGGTGACAATAGCTGAATATCTTGTACTCCTACTGCGGAGATCTACTAGCACCTGTACCTGCAGCATGAAATGCAGTCCCCCATAAGGGACGTTAGTATGAGATAATGTACTGAGTATGTAAGGCAGGAACCACTGTATATGATATAACAACTCAAGTGAAACTGTACACTGGTGTAGCATAAAAGACTACCTTTAGTTATACTGTGGAGTCACGTACTTTATGTGCTTTATATTGCTGTACCTTTACTGTAGAATCTGTACTGTAAAATCTGTGCACAGCTATAATACAAATAACCAACTGATTAGTGGTGAACTGTATCGGGTTTGTCCCTCACTAGGTTCTTCCTTAACCCCTGGGGCTACCCCCCGTAATAAGCTATTTCCCTTGCTAGGTGATTCTTCTACCCCTCAGGATATCTAGATCGTCCCTTTGCTAGGTGTTGCTTCCACCCCCTTGGGATACCACCAATCAAAACTGTATACTTTATCTTTCAATTACCTTTGAGATGGTTATTTTGCTGGTCACAATATTGGAGCTATAGGAATGTATAAGTATCATGTGACATGTAGATAATCATACAAGACAATATGACAAATAAAAGAGTACATTGGATAAACAATGAAATGCACATGAAACGAAACAACTCGTGAACTTTATTTGGTAACAAGAACCCATGTATCTTGGTATTCATGTATGTATTGAGATATGGAGGTGACTATGTATGGAGCATATAAACATGTCCAAGATTGCAGACATAGTTAATAGTTGTGTTGGAGTTGGTAAGTGTCTTTATGTGCGAAGGAGGGATCTATGTTTCATGCCACGCAATACGAAATCAAATAGCCTTACATACCTTGTTGTATGACCTTGTTACTACCTCGAGATAACCTTTCTTTCCTTCAAATACTTATCTACAATATAGTAGGTGATACAACTAACATTAATAGACAATAGATACACCTTGGCATCCCAATCACATAAGAAAACAATACATGGGCAGCAAGCGGATGATTATAAGCCTAAGCGCATTCTTTTAACCTTTACACCCCTAATCATATTTTCTAATACACATTAGCATTTACACATCATGTATAACCTATTTTAATGTCATAACAGTCTTACAACGGCCCACAAAGAACATCACATCACATCACAATTCTGCACAATCTAAAAATGGATAGCATAATGTTACCTTCCTTTGCTACATTTCGACGTCGACAACTCCAAACTTATTCCAAATTTAACATATCTATTACAGAAAAATTTACACTTATAAATAGACCTAAAACAGTCTTATCATAGCACTTAAGAAGTCATGAAGGACGTGAACTACTAGCCTTACATACAACAGCCCGCAAGTTCCAATCAATATGACACTTAAGATAACTCGATAAAACGTTCTTGTTAAATGAAAATAAAATCAGGGTAGCAACCTTAGGGTGATGTTTATAACTAACCATGTTAATAATACCAAGTTCTCTTCATAATACAGCTCACAAACCGTAGAGAAATCACCAAAAAAAAGGAAAAGGTGCAGCAACTTTCTGCACAGAATCTGTCCAACAAATTTCAGCAAGCGTAACTAGCATCTATTTCTTGTTTTTCATGATAAAACTATGCTAAACACACAACAATCATTACTTACCTTTGTATTCAAGGTTTAGAGGCTCCTTAATAACCCTAAATGAGTCATTTGGCTGCTTCACAAAGTTGAGAAAAGTTGAGAGAAAATTTAGAGAGCAAATCTGATTTTTGTGAGGTCAAGTTGACAAATGACCTTTGGGAGCTTCTTTGACCCCTTTTTATAGTGCAATTTGGCCTAACTAACTAAGTCATTCTCAGCCTTATTTCACTAAGGGGGTGATGCAACTCCTTTCACCTTTCGTTTGGGCCTTTTGGAGCACCAACTTGATGGACTTGGGCTGCCTATTTTCCAACTTTCACTCACTTAGTTTTGGGCCCAATTTGCTAAGTGTATTGTGCGGTCCTTGGGACCTTTTCATTATACTTATTGGGCTGATAATGTAGCCCATTTATGATACTAAAACATGGTCCAAAGTTACACCCTTAATACATACTTTATTCATAATCGAACTTGGACAATTTCGACGCCGAGCCTCATCTCCGTTTAGCTAATAATTTTAAGCTAAGCAAGTAGGTGACTCACCTGCTAGCTTACTAAGTACCACAATCACCTCAATTCTCTTACTTTATTTAAGGCCGTAATCTACTCAATTCTACATAAAACATGTATACACTCGACCCACTTAAGGGTTAGACACACATATAGCCCATTAACACAAGATTCCAGCACTTTTGAAAATTAGTGCTAATTTGACCAAACCATGTCATGTTTCCTTTGAATTGTACTAGAATTGTAAGGTGTAGAGTGTTACAATAAAATGGATCCCACAGAATTGAAGGTTTTGAAGGAGCAATTGAAAGATTTGTTGAGAAGAGTTTCATTAGAACTAGTCGATCTTCATGGGGTGCCCTAATATTGTTTGTGAGGAGAATGATGGGTAGCTCCATATTTGCATTGACTAATGATAACTCAATAAGGTCACCATTAAGAATAAGTATCCTCTCCTGAGGATAGATGATTTATTTGATCAACTATAAGGGGACACTCATTTCTCCAAGATTGATTTGAGATCTGGGTATCACCAATTGAGGGTGACAGAAAGTGACATCCCTAAGATGGATTTCTAGACTAGGTATGGTTATTTTAAATTTGTAGTGATGTCATTTGGCCTCACTAATGCACTGGCAATATATATGGTCCTCATGAATAGGGTGTTCAAGCCTTACCTCGACATATTGGTTATGGTATTTATTGATGATATTTTCATCTATTCCTGAGGTGATCAAGAGCATGTGGAGCACTTGAGGGTAGTATTACAAACCCTAAGAGAGTAGAAGCTCTATCCAAAATTTGACATGTGTGAGTTTTGGCTAGATGAGGTCGCCTTTCTTGGGCATGTGGTATCTAGAGATAACTTGATCCTATAAATATAGAAGTGGTAAGAAACTGGCTAAGGCAATTGACTCCGACTAACATAAGTAGTTTCTTGGGTGTAGCTGGTTAGTATAGACGGTTTGTGCAAGTCTTCTCAACTATTTCATCTCCAGTCACCAAGCTAACTGAAAAGAAGGCTAAGTTTCTATAGATGGATGAATGTGAGAGGAGTTTTCATACTTTAAGCATCGGTTAACTTCAGCCCCCATATTTACATTGCCAGAAGGGAATGATAGGTTCATCGTGTATTGTGATGCATTGAGGATCAGTTTTGGTTGTGTGCTAATGCAAAAATGGTAAAGTGATGCCCTATGCTTCAAGGCAGTTGAAAGTGGATGAGAAATATTACCCAACTCATGATCTTAAGCTTGTAGCAGTTGTGTTTGTCTTGATGATTTGAAACATTACTAATATGTATCTAATGTGGCTATTTTCACCAACCACAAGAGTCCCCAACAAGTGTTCACCTAGAAAGAGCTTAACTTAAGGCAATGGTGGTGGTTAAAGCTACTCAAAGATTATGATATGAGTGTGAAGTACCACCCCAGAAAGTCCAATGTGGTAGCTAATGCCCTTAGTAGAATTTCCATGGATATCATGACCTATACAGAAAATCATGGAAAAAGGGAGTTTGCCAAAGATGTTCATAGGTTGACAAGACTAGGAGTAAGATTGAGTGAGTCGGGAAGTGCTGGTGCAGTGGTTCTTCATGGGTCTGCACCTTCTTTGACTGATGAGGTTAAGGACAAGAAACATCTTGATCCCGCCTTGGTTGAATTGTCTTGGTAAAGGATGGAAAGATAAAAGTCTTCTTATATGGGAGAGATGGCGTACCCTGATATCACGGGACATTGCATGTGCCCAATGATAATGAGTTAAAGAAGTTGATCATGAAAGAAGCCCATAACTCTTCATATTTCATTCATTTCGGTACTGTCAAGATATGTAGAGACTTGAGAGAGATTTATTGGTGGAATGGGATAAAGAAGGACAATGCATAGTTCATATCTAGATGTGCAAATTGCCAGCAGGTTAAAGTTAAACACCAAAGGCCGGATGGCCTAGCCCAAGACATCAAAATACCTATTTGGAAGTGGGAAGAGGTCAATATGGACTATGTAGTTAGATTTCCAAATACCAAAAAAATATTTTAACTCAATATGGGTGATAGTTGACTACATAACAAAGTCCGCTCATTTCCTGCTAGTCAAGACTACATTCAGTGTGGAGGACTATGCCCATGTTATAACTCAAGCCTAGGCCCTAGACGTGACATGGGGAATGGGTAACTTAGAGGACCCCAAATAAGCCTCTTAAGCATACATAATAAATCCTTGGGTGTGAAAGCATAATTAAACACAAGAACATAAATTCTTGTGGAAATGGGGCTTTGGACTAACGTTATGGAGATATTATAGGGAAGAGAATTAGCATGATCGCATAGCAAATAAAGTCTAAGTGGTGGGTAAGCATGACTTACGCTATAGGGAGAATAGGATCTTGGGACTTCCATCTTCTCATCCACATGCAACAAGCATATAAGGGGGAATAAGGACTAAGGGATGTCTTCCATGATTACATAAGCGTAATAAGAGTTAAGCTCATCACATATATCCAACAACACCTTTAATATAAGTGGGACTGGGGCCAAGACATCTTCCTGGCTCACACTCAAAAGTAGATGTTCAAAAGTAACTAAGTCTTTATGAAATGAAAGTGGTGGTTATTCCCAAAATAGAGGACTCACTAATACCAATCTTCAAGCCAGTCGACTAGCCACGTGGAGGAGGATGAATATGCGCTCCTATCCCTATATGATTAGATCATGTATGCAAAAAATATGCATTAGTACTTTGAATGTACTAGTATGAGGGCATGCAATGCAGCAAAGCATAAATCATAGAATAGCAAAAATATGATCATTTAAAACATTTCTCAAGCCATTAAACATAGGATAATACATATGGAAAGTAAGGAATGCACACTTAATTGATTTCATGATTAAACACTTAAACTTGTAATAATAAGTAACATAGATCATCATGCATAAGTAAAATCCGAATGCCTTTTAGGAACAACAAAGCATTTGTTTCAAAGGAAGGACCATCTTACTATAAGTGAACTATTAATAATCATAAAGAAGAACACCATGCATACTTGAAAGGAGAGAGTCATATGCCTTTATGAGTAACACCATTAGTAATATCAAGGGACCATAAACATATGTAAGGAAATCATTTTAGTTAGTAAAAGAATGAGTTATATGAATTCAAAACACCATCTGTAGTGGTAAGCATATTAGGACATAATAAGAAGGAACCACCATGAATTATCATAAGAGGATATCTTGGGGACATAAGGGGAACATGAGCATACATAAGAAAATCATAGATCAAGAGTGATATATACAATAAGCCTTTGGGGAGTTCATAAAACATAGTGAGAGAGACTATAACCAAAATAAACCACATAAGCTAATCCATGGAGTCCTGAGGTTTCCCCTACACAGAAAGAAAGAAGGAAGTCACTTTTCTGAGGTGAACCTTCTAATGCCTAAGTTAGTCCACTATGTGTGAATTGGGTACTCGCCTCTATTTCTTCGACTCGGGTACTCGCCTCAAGACCTTATACTTGGTTGCTCAACTCAAGTGCTTATCTTAAGGGTAATTGCCTTTTAAGGATTTGGGTAATCTCCTCTAATCTCTTGAACTACATGGCATATAATTTTGGGACTTTGGTATTCACCTCTAGTCTACTCGGTGCTTGGTAATGCTCTCACAAGAGTAGAAGATCATAAGTCATAGAATCATATCATTAAAATCATTCCAAGTCATGCGAGAGGGAGATTTATCCGATCCACAACCCATTGATATCATAAATTTAATGTCATAAGATAGCTCCTTAACCATTCCCTAGATAAGAGCTCCTCCACCATAAAAGATTCTTTCATTAATTAGATGACAGATCCTCTACCATTAACATTCATTCATAGGAAACTTTTCATAAGCCAATAATAACATAGGATGTCTCATAAGCTTTTGTTCCTCATTATTTAGAAATCATACTTCAAGATATATGGTGAAGATCATAAATTTAAATCATTCTTAAATAACCCATCACAATCGTACATATCATCTTTCAAAATATGGACATGGAAACATGAAATTATTCTCATATAATCCTCAACTTCATAGTATCTTATGATGTGACAACATTATAGCTTTGAATATCATAAATTAGCTCATTAAACCATCACATCATAATATCAAAGAAAGGGCTTCATATCATTCATAACATTTTCATGAGCTCATGCTTAATTGTCCTTTAATATTAACAACATCTATAAATCACATGTCTTGCCATAAGACCTTCATCATATAAGAGGTTTGCCGCATAACTTAGTTAAAACATGGTTGGTATATGTATTTATGCTTTAAACCATAGAATTAAAGAGTATAGAACATGACAGGGGCAATATTAAAGTCATTTTAGAAGTCCTTCAAAAAACCCACCATCATACTTGCAAAACCCCAATTTGGGTGTTATGAAAACCATTCAAAAATTCATAATATTTTCAAGTCTTTCAGGATGCCACAACATAAAAATCTTTAATGTAATAAGTATATCATAATTTCAATCATTAGAAGGAGACCATGTATCAATAGATCAATAAACAATAAATTCCCAACATATTTCATGTAATGGAGTGATAGTAGAAGATACATATAAAGAACTGTTCATTAAAATAAAAAAATTTCATAAAAATAGTTTTGGGGCTCCATGGGTGGAAGGACCCATGGATGTAAGACACACATACCTTAAACTTGAGATTTTCTTGAAACAAATCTGAAGAAGACTTGGGCTTCTCTTTGTTTCTTGAAATCCAACAAGAGTTCTTAAAAAGTTTGACATTGAATAGAAGATTTGGTGAAGATTAGAGAGATATTTAAGAGTGTTTTGAGAGTTCTAGGGCTTGAAATGCCTGAAAATATGAAATTCTCAGCTATATAGGCATTGGATTATTACCCAAATGCCATCAGCTGAAATAGAAGAAATTCAAGAATTTTTTACCTATTGAGCAACAAGTTCGTGATGCGGACTTGTCAAAGACTCTACTGGTTTAAACAATTTCATCAAAAAAAATTTTGATAGGGGCAACCTATACATTGTAGGTAACTATTTTACCCACACAAGTTTGCCTCCTGAACAAGAATAGGAAGTTAGATTTGTAAAATAACACATGAATTTTAAGATATTTTTAAAAATTGCATCATAGGTTCTTTCGAGCTACATTGAGGGGTGTTACAATATCTCCTTGGGATTATTCATCTTTGAATGTTAATAAAGCTAGCACATATTGAGTGGAATAACATTTACTAACCCATCACAAATACAATAAGATAAGTCAAACATTGTGTCATCAAAATTTCAAAGTCCTTAGCAAAGGACTTCATTTTAAAAGCACAAGTAACATAGTCACTCAATTGCACATGGGACTTCTATCAAATCTTACTCCATGAGCATGTATGCATAACAAACAACAAGTCAAGACTAAACTAAATGATGCACGAGGTTTGAACATGAAACTACACCTTCTACCAACATCCAACTCAACCAGTCATGCCCAAACATTAACCATAACACTATAGATATTAAGCTAATCTACACCAATATCATTATCACATAAGGAGAATTCATAACATATCGAGTGAAGCACTAGACTAATTTTAGGGACCCTTAGAGGGGTATGGTTGAGATTGTCGATGATTATCCTTATAATTCTTAGGGACCCACAAATAATGTCTCAACTTATGATCCATTACACCATACCAAAATCATGCACTCGAACCAGCTAAAAATCTCTCTGATGGTACCTTCCACACCTGTGGCATATAGGAAAAGCTTGACCACTAACATGCTCACCTTCATACATAGGTCTAGTCACCCCATCCTTGTGAAACTTAGGCCTAAAAGTAATATCAAAAGATGACCCATCCTCAATTTGAGCCTTCTGGGACTCCCCATGCTTTCTTTTCTAAGCTTCTCCCCTTCTAGTTACTCGACATAAGTTATGAACTGAGACAAATCTATTTCACCAACAAGCATAGCGGTGTGACATTCTTCACTAACCAAATCAGATATCCCTAACACAAACTTGTTCATCCTTGCCCTAGAGTCGGCAACTAAGTGAGGAGCATATTTTGAGAGCTTGTTGAACTTAAGGGAATACTCCTTCACACTTATTGAGCCTTGCTTAAGATTCATAAACTCCATCATTTTTGCCTCTCGTAATTCAATAGGAAAGAACTAGTTTAGGAAGGAGCCTTGAATTCCTCCCACGAAATAGGCCCATCATTCGCCCTCTCAAGCCTCCATTATGTAAACCAAATTTGAGCAAGGACCTTAAGTTAATAGGCCGCTAATTTTGCTTTCTCCTCTAAATTCACCCTATAATAGTTCACCTTGCACACTTCATCAATAAACTCATAGGGGTCTTCCTCAACTTTAGAGCCATGAAACTCAAGAGGATATATCTTTGCAAAGTCTCTCACCCTTGAGACTGGAGTAGGAGCATGAGGATCTTGAGCTCCTTGGTTCATTTTGTTGGACATGTCTTGTTCTAATAAAGTAATAACATTTCAATATTTTGGCATATATGACCCGTTCTTCTTCTTTGGGAGCATGAGGAACCAGAGGGGCCGGATCACCCTCGGGTGTAGGAGATCTTTATGAGATTCTTCTAGGAAACATGATCTAAAAGAGCAAAAGACCATCATTTAGTGAGATGGGACCTTTATTTAAGTCTAAAGAATGACATGAATTTTGAAGAAGTGAACCATTTCCTAAAATGCCTCATAGCTTGCTACTCATAGTTGTCACAGCGCTTCACAACCATGAACAAGACTATACTCAATGCGGTGTATTGGATTTTAAAGGACCATTTACAAACCTAGTGCTTTGTTACCAAGCTTGTCATGACCCAAACCTAGGTCCAAGATATGACACAACAAATGGTGAACCTAGAGGGACCCAAAACAAGCCTCTTAAGCATACATAGCACATCCTTGGTTTCAGAAGCATAATTAAACAATAAGAACATAAATTCTAGGGGAAATAGGACTTTGAAGGCAAGCTTTAGGGATGTTTGGGGAAGAGGATTAGCATGATCACATAGAAAATAAAGTCTAAAGGGTCGGTAAGTATGACCCATGCTATGTGGAGAATATGATCTTGGGACTTCCTTCTCATCATCCACATACAACAAGCATATAAGGGGGAATAAGAACTAAGGGATGTCTTCAATAATTACATAAGCATAATGGGTGTCAAGCTCATCACATATATCCAACAACACCTTTAAATGTGTGAGATGGAGCCAAGATATCTCCCAGGATCACCCTCAAAATTAGATGTTCAAAAGTAACTAAGTCTTTAATATAGCATGAAAAGAAAGTGGTTGTTGTCCCTGAAATAGAGGATTCACCAATAGAATTCTTCAAGAAAGCCAACTAGCCATATGGGGGAGGATGAATAAGAGACCCGATCACTACATGGTTAGATCATGTATGCAAAAAAAGTATGTGTTAGTACTTTAAATATACTAGTATCTGGGCGTACAATATAATAAATCATAAACCATAAAATAGCGACAATATGATCATTTAAAACATTTCTCAAGACATGTAACATAAGATAAAACATATAGAAAGTAAGGAACGCACACTTAATTGATTTTATGATAAAACACTTAAACTTTGAATAATAAAAAACATAGATCATCATCATAAGTAAAAACATAATACGTTTTAGAAGCAACAAAACATCTACTTTAAGAGAAGGACCATCTTACTATAAGCGAAAGAAGACCATGCATACTTGAAATGAGAGGGTCAAATGTATTTATGAGTAATACCATTAATAATATCAAGTGAACATAAACATATTTGAGGAAATCATTTGAGTTTGTAAAATGATAAGTTATATGAATTCAAACTACTATCTGTAGTAGTAAGCATATTTGGACATAATTAGAAAAAACCATTCATTAATCATCATAAGAGGATATTCAAGGACATAAGGGAAACATGAACATATATAAGAAATCCATAGATAAAGAGCCACATATACCATAACCTTTGGGGAGTTCATAAAACATCATGAGAGAGACCATAACTAACATAAATCATGTGAGCTAATCCATGGAGTCTTGATGCTTCCCCTAAATTGGAAGAAAGGGGCAAGTCACTTTGCCAAGGTGAACTTCCTAATGCCTAAGTGTAAGGACCCTGACTTTGTACGATCTTTATGGAGCTTGAAATTTTGGTTTTGAAAAATTTTGGACAAAGGTGACACTTCATGAAAGCCTTCACGATCTATGTGAGGCTATATGGACTGTGTGGAGGTTCCTTAAAGTGGCCCTTAGCCTTGTATGGTAAGTGTTATCCTTGATATGGAAGTTTAGTACTAATACATACCACACATGAACCCCACACGATCTGTGTGAGGCTTCACAACCCATATGGTGGATTGTATGGAAGCCTTGCTCTTAAAAATCCACATTATTTAGCTAAAGCATTTCAAACGACCCCTCTTACGTACCATATGGTCCTTCAAGATCCATGAGGCCCTTCCATATAGGCACCGAAGTGAAACTTTTCCTAATATTGGATCACTATCTTGAAATATTATCGTGAAGAATTTTTCTAAGTGAAGTGGTATGGAGGGGCAAATGGTATATACCGCTTGGTATGAACTGTGAAGTCGTCCATATAGATGCCTATGTTGAATTTTTCTTAGTATGGAATTACCATCTTAGACTTTCATCAGTGGAAAGTTTTCCAAGTGTTAGATCATTGAAAAAGTATATGGACTGTATACTTTATGATGGGCCGTATATCCCTCCCTGAGACCTCTAGCAACAACTTTTTCTACTCGTTTCATTGATGGTGTGTTCATAATTATGATTTCTCCTAAGGTCTTTTATGACTTTCTATGGTATCTAAAGACATTCAAATGACCTCTAATTTATTTTCTCTTAGTTGAATTCACTCCTACCCTTCGAATTATATTGAACCCTCTCTTAAGAACTCTCTCAAAGGCTCTTGTGAAGACTAAGCTTGGGAATCAAGGGAGGACCTTTTTCTTCCTCAAATTTTTTCTTGAATCTTCTATATTTTCTAAGGTATGTGGTATTAATTCTTGGTCCCTTTTAACCAAGAAGACCCAAACACTTTTCACTTGATTTTCATGAATTTTTTCCTACTTTAAATATGGGTTTTGAAGATTATTGTTTATTAAATTAAATTGTATGAGTTATACTTTATTGTTAACTTTAAGTTGCTTTAAGCCCTAATATGTTGGATTATATGAGTATTATGAAGATTTGATTATGCATTATCCCTTTAAAGTTTGATCTACTCATGGGTAATCAATATTATGATTTGAATGTGGATTTTACTTAAGGATTTACTTGAATTTCATATTGAATTATTGAATTAAGATTTACTCTATATTGTCCATTGCTATTCACATATCATTAGTGACATATCTATTAATGAACATTAGATTTTATGAAAATTATAAAGTGGGTTAAGCCCTCATATGTTGAGGAGCTTTCAATATTGCCACTCTTATAGAGAAGTTAACAGTGTTGCTGACCTTCTCTCTAAATGGAGGCACGAGGTCGATGTTGCTCACAATTTTTATACCTATCAACAGCTTCCTACATGGGTTAAGGGTGAATATTTCATGGACAAAATGGGCTTGAGCAATTTTCGAAGAAAGAAATTGAAGAGAATTTATTAACCTCCTTGATGATCTAGATATGTTCTATCTTTATGGTTGATTTCGTTGTTTTGATGTATTTAATTAGTGTACCTAGTCTTATATGAGTCTAGTTACTTGTTTAGCTCCATTTTTAATTTCAAATATAAAGGAAGAGTCTCCCTCATTTAATACTTTCCTAAAAAAAGTTGTATTGGGAGGAGTCCTCTCATAAGTATGTTCGCTGTTTTGCTTCTTCTAGTTATGGGGATAGATTGGTCATCCTTAGTAGGATGAGTAATCCACAAACCATCTTTATGATGGAGAAAAACGATCTATGTACCCCTCCTTGTATCCTTTGTTTTTTGGTTATATAGTAAAGCTTGGGGTGTGCGGTTCAACCCTGACCATCCAAAGGGGTGGGCACCCTTTGGCATAGGTCTTCTCCCTATAAAAAAAAATTGGTGGGTTAAGCTCACTCATACGGTTATTGTTGACACCCAATTTTTACCCTCCACGGTGTCAAATTAATCATCGAGCTTTATTTTTTATTTAATAATTTTTAAATAATTATTTCAAAAAAAAATTAAAAATTATTACTGGCACGTGAGGGCCACGCGCCCGATATATCTCTTTCATTCCCACCTTCTTCTCCATTTCTCCATCTTTCCTCTATTTTTTAAACCCTAGTGGCGCCGACACCACCTTCCCAATAGTCCCCAATGTTTTCACGACAAACCCGCTCCTCCATGATCTATTGTTGATCACGCGTGCAATTTTTTAAGTTACAAGTTGGTCCTTTTCAATAAGGAAGGGAGGGCTATTTTAATCTCCATCTTCTTCTCCAAAAGGGGTCGATCGACAGAGAAAGACGGGGGAGACCTAATTTCAGTCATTTTCTAATTTTTGAAAACTCCACAACTGATTTTTCAAAGCCCAAAACGAGTTCGAAGACAGGGGAAGAAGAAAAAAAAGGGGAAGGATAGAAAGAACCCCAAAAATCCTAGCAAGAAAAATAGTCGATTAGTACAACTATTCTGAATTTTGACAAGCAGTTATTGTTAGTTTCCCCTTCAATTTCATCTTCTGAAAACCCATTGATTTTTTGGAGGTGCTGGGATTTCTCGGTTGTTAGTCGGGTTGAGCTAATGGACTCGAAGTGATAAGTTCAGCTTAGTCAAGCTCGTTGTCTCGATTCGCTGCACCAAAAAAGGTAATATCCTTATCTCGCTTTACTTTTAAGTCCATTAGGTATTATGATTGACTGTGATGAGTGAAGCTATATCAAAGTGTTATGTTTATGTTTAGTTTGCTCTATGATGAGTCATCGAGTTGATACGTGTTGAACTGATTGTGTTTGGCTAATTCTATTGTCAATATGGTTTTGTTCATTACAAGATTTGTTCAGAACATTGTCACTGGTTTGTTGACTGAATCATTTAAGGACATGCTATGAAATTTGAACTCTGTTGCAATGTACTCCTAATGTCAGTTTTGGGGTTTGAATATATTGTTAACTCATAGTAGATATGGTTTGTTTAATGTATTCTCGAAGTCACTGTATTTGAACTCTATAGGATTGTAGATGGAACTGTTGTTTCTAGAATCATAAACAGCCTTGAAAGTACCCTGCTTGACTCTGTCCTGTCCCCTACTTGCGCATATGATTTTTTAATGTTTTGCATTTCTTGGCGTACATCACTGATTGCATTTATGTATAGGCAGATTCAAGTTGCATTTATTTCACCTCAGTTGGATAGGATTTCATGTTGATGCGTTCTGAAGGATGAAAGTGGCTTAATGAATAATATAGTATCTGATCCATCCATGTATCACTCATAATAAGATATCATTTGGGTTTATTTGTTACTGCGCAACTGTCATACTCTCGTTTCTACGACCTTAACTCATTCCTCGATCAGGACTTCTTATTCCTAAGCTCGAAGCCTACATGTCTTATCCTACAAGCCTCAGGTCACACAAGATCTCTATGTTATGTCATTGATTGTCTATTTTCCAGTTTAAAAATCATCCTCATTTCGTGGTTTGCTCCTTATCTAATTGGTTTGTTTGTTCCCATCTGCTGTTGTGTTTATTACTGCCATATGGATGCCAAAGAGAGGCCTAGTTAATGCAAAGTTGTCGAGTTTTCGGCCCTAACTTAAGCTTTCCGGCATCTTGGTTTTTTCTTCTGTCTTAATATCTTGAAATGTGGCTCATTCTGAAGATCTAGAATATTTTAAATAGTGACATAGAAGCTGCTCTGTCTCCGTTTTTACTGCTAAACTGCCGCACCATTTGCACATATATTTGGTTAAGTTTAGTTCATTAAATCACTGCATCTTAGCGTCTAGATGTGTTGGTATCTGCTGCGTATATATTTGCATACTACTGGAAACAGGGAAATATTCTGAGATCAAATGATAGGCATCACTATATATGAAATTGTTTGTGATGTTGGATTCAAATGTCATGCTCATAGTTACATAATCCATTTTGATTTTGGGACTGTAATGGTCCTCTGCGTTATCATGCTAATGCTTTACAGAAAATACCTTGCTTGTCATTTTGTTTTTTTACGTGAATCTATACAGTTATGTTATTACTATTACGTTAAATCTCTGGCTAATTCCTAATTTTATTTCTTTGCATGAACGATATTCGGAGTCCGCTTTGGACTCCTCAGCCTGCATTTTCTTGGGCCATGGGGCCCAAATCTCCCCTTCTTCGAGTCAACCCAATGCATAGGAAAGGAAGCTGTGAAATACAGGATTTTGGAAGCAAAATAGATATACATATCTATACATATTATAGCAAAATGGGACAAAGACCCGAATTCACTTCAACTCCTCCCTTAATTTATTTTTGATTTATATGTGTATTTATTTGAATGCTAATATTGTGTTA
>JAOTQJ010190539.1:5807-21580 GCA_025642045.1 Solanum sejunctum
AGTAAAGGCAAAGTAATATAAAGAACATAAAGTACATGATCCCACAGTACAATTAAAGGTGGTCCCTAATGTTGCACCAGTGTACAGTTTCATTTAAATTATTACTTCATATGCAGTGTTTCCTACCTTACATACTTAGTACATTATCTCATACTGATGTCCCTTATAGGGGACCTGCATTTCATGTTGCAGGTAGGGGTGCTAGTAGAGCTCCCCATTAGGATCACAGGCTATCCAACTGCTGTTTCCAAGCTCCAAGTTGCTTCAGGGCTTTGTGCATGTCTAGAGCTTATATGCTTATATTGTATAGATAGTTGAGAAGGGGCCTGTCCTGACCCTTATCAGATATTTTCCTATATCTAGAGGCTTTGTAGACTATGTAAAGTATAGTGTGGTCATATCTCGTACTTTAAATACTTTTGCCCTAACGGCCTAGTCATATGCATTTCCTTTTTACTTGTTATCACTATTTATCTTCTTAAAGGCATTTCAAATGCAGAAACCCCTTACAGTGTGTATAGAAAGTGCATAGTTATAAGTTGGTTCTCCCGCGCCTTATCGGCAATGGGTACCAGTCTGCCCTAACGGGACTTTAGGATGTGACAACTAGAGCCTTCAATATTTGTTTAAGCAGAAAGAATTGAACCTAAGGCAAAGAAGGTGTCTAGAATTACTAAATGACTATGGTGTTGACATGTTATACCATAACGTTAAAGCTAATGTTATTACTTATGCACTTAGCCAAAAGTCTATGGGAAGTCTAAGCCATCTTGAAGCTAATAAGGTTGAAATAACAAAAACCCTATGTTGGCTACTTGGTTTGCATGTGCAATTGGTGTACACAGAGGGTGGACATGTAATTTTTCAAAATATAGCAGAATCTTCCATTGTTACTGAAGTAAAATAGAGACAATGTGAGGATCCTGAGGTTAGGACACCGATGGAGAGTATTCCATAATAGCAGCATCCTTTATTTGAGCTAACTAGAGATGGAGCCCTAACATACCAGGGCTGCTTATATGTTCCAAATTAGGTGACTCCATGCCAAGATTCTTTCTGAGGCCCATTAATCTAGATATTCAGCCCACCCTGGAGCAAGAAAAATGTATCGAGACCTTTGACAAATCTATTGGTGGAATGGTATGAAAAAGGAAACTGTAGATATGGTTGCCCAATGTCCCAACTGCTAGCAAGTTAAAGCAAAACATCAGATAGCTGGAGGCCTAGCTCAGTATATTGAGCTTCCACTATAGAAATGGGACATGATAAATATAGACTTCATCACTGGTTTTCCTCATACTCCACACAGGTATGATTCTATTTGGATAATCATTGATAGGTTGACAATTCTGCTCATTTCTTGCTAATAAGTATGGCAGATTCAAAGGAGGATTATGCTAAGCTTTACATTCAAGAGATTATTCGCCCTCATGGAGTGCTATTATCTATTATCTTTGATCAAGGGGCTTAATTTATAGCATATTTTTAGAAGTCTTATTAAGGTTTTGGGCACTCAGTTAAATCTTAGCACCGGTTTTCATCCATAAACTGATGGATAGACATAATGTACCACCTAAACTATTAAGGATTTGTTATGTTCCTATGTTTTGGACTTTAAAGGAAGCTGGGATGATCATCTATGTCACGCTCCAAAGTTTTATTAGGAAGGACTGACACCCGTTGCCGCTAAGTCTTGGGAGAACCAACCTATAACTATGTGCTTTCTATACATACTGTAAGGGTTTTCTGCATTTGATATGTCTTTAAGAAGATAAAAAGTGACAACAAGCCGAAAGCAAATGCATATGAATAGGCCGTTAGGGCCATGGTATTTAAAGTACGAGACATGACCATACTTTATTTTTCATAGTCTACAAAGCCTCTAAATAAAAAAAAGTAATTTATAAGGGTCGGGACAGGCCCCGCCTCAACTAACTGTAAATATGAACATGTAAGATCTAGACATGCAAAGCTCTGAAGCAACCTAGAGCTTGGTAACCACAGCTAAATGTCCTGTACTCCTACTGGGGAGATCTACTAGCACCTGTACCTGAAACGTGAAATGCAAGTCCCTCATAAGGGACATCAGTACAAGATAATGTACTAAGTATGTAAGGTAGGATACACTACATATGAAGTAACAATTTAAATGAAACTGTACACTAGTGCAGCATAAGAGGCCACCTTTATCTGTACTATGGGATCATATTCTTTATGTTCTTTATAATATATTACATTTATTGTAAAATCTAGGCAAAGCTGTAAAACAAATGGCCAACTGATCAGTGGTGAAACTGTATCGGGTCGTCTCTGGCTAGGTGATACTCAACCCCTCGGGCTACCCCTCATTGATAGGATCGTCCCTTGATAGTTGCTATCTCCACCCCTAAGCTTCTTTTGGTAGACATAATATTGGAGCTGTAGGACTATATACGTATCATGTGACATATGGATAATCACGCAAGATAACATGACCATGAAAAGAGTACATTACACAAATGATGAAATGCGTATGAATGGAACAACTCATGAACTTTATTTCATAACAAAAACTCCTGTAACTTGGTATCCAAACATGAATATAGTTTTGAAGGTGACTATGTATGGAATCATATGAACATTTTCAAGAGTTGGAACACAGTTAATAGTTGTGTCAGAGTTGAAAAATGCCTTTATGTACCAAGGAGATATCTATGTTTCATGCCATGTGATATGAAATCAAGTATCCTTACAAACCTCATTGTATGACGTCGTTACTACCTCAAGATAAACTTTCCTTCCTCATAATACTTATGTACAACATCGTAGGTGATAAAACTAGCATTAATAGCCAATAAATACACCTTGGCAGTCCAATCACATAACAAAACAAGACATGGACAACAAATAAACCAGAGCGTATTCTTCCAACCTCTACGTGTCTAATCGCATTTTACAACAAATATTCATACATACACTTCATGACCAGCCTGTTTTAATGCCATAACAGCCTCATAACAGCCCTCAAAAGTACAACACATAACAATTTTACACAGCCTAAAAATGGGTAGCATAATGTTACCTCCCTTCGCTACATTTCCATGTCGAGAACTGCAAACCTATTCCAACTTTGACAAAACTGTTATAGCAACATTTACACTTATAAACAGACCTGAAATAGTCTTATAACAGCACTAAAGAAGTCATGAAGGATGTGAGCTAATAGCCTTACATACAATAACCCGCAAGTTCCAATCAACATGATGCTTAAGATAACACGATAAAAACATGCTTGTTGAATGAATCCAAAGTCAGGACAGCAACCTTAGTGTGATGTTTATAACTCAAACCATGTTAAGGACACCGAGGTATCTTCATAATAGAACTCACAAACCATAGGGAAATCACCAAAACAAAAGGAAAAGGTGCAACAACGTTCAACACAGAATATTTCTAGATTTTCCAGCACCAACATACTAGCATAAACTTTTTGCTTTTCATAAGAAAACCATACTAAACACACATTTAAACTTACATACGAATTACTTTAACTTTTAGGGCTTATACAAGAACCCTATAAGTCCCTTTTAGCTGCTTTACAAAGTTGAGAAAAGTTGAGAGAAAGTAAATAGAGCAATCTGATTTTTTTGTGTGTGTTCAACTTGAGAATGAATTGTAGAGCTGCTTTTGAACCATTTATAAAGGGTATTTGGCTAACCTTCCCTTGACATTTTGACCACCATATAACAAACACTATAAAGCTATTGATCTACCAGCTTAGCGCTCACAGTTGGGCCTAAATGGGTCTCCAAGTTGATGGGCTTGGGCTGCCTATTTCCCAATTCTCTCTTCACTTAGTTTTGGGTCCAATTAGCCAAGTGCGATGGGGTGTATTTGGGACCTTTTAATATTGTCCTTTGACTGATAATATATCCCACTTATTATACTAGAACATGAACCAAAGTTACCCATAATACGGACTTTATTCATAATCAAACTTGGACAAATTTGACATCGAGTCTCGTCTCCGTTTAACTAGCAATTTAGGCTAAGCAAGTAGGTGATTCACCTGCTATCTTCCTAAGTCCTACAAGCACCTCAATTCTCTTACTTCCTTTAAGGCCATAATATACTCAGTTCGACACAGAACATGTATACACATGGCCCTTCTAAGCGTTAGATGCACATATAGCCCATTAACACAAGATTCAAGCACATTTGAAAATTAGCACTAATTCGGCCAAACCGTGTCATGTTTTATTTGAATTGTACTAGTAGTGTAAGGTGTATGGTGTGACATCCTCCCCTCCTTAGGATCATTCGTGCTTGAATGTTAGCACAAGTGGATAGCTTAACCAAGTTTAAACCTATACTTACACAAACTTTTGATAACACATTATGTATTCAATCACATGTACCTATTAGTGTCCCGATTCTGCGTGTTGGACTTCCTCTATAGCCTTATATAATTAAGGGTACTTTGATGTCATCGCATCCTCGGCCTCCCATGTTATCTCTTGTGCTTGTTGGATCCTCCAAAGCACTTTAACTAAAGCTATTTCTTTATTCCTTAGCTTCTTAACTTGACGATCTAGAGTAGCAATAGGTACCTATTCATAGGTGAGATCTTCTGTAACCTACACATCCTCAATAGGAGTGATACTATATGGGTCAACTATGCATTTATGAAGCATCTACACATGGAAAAATGGATAAACCATTGAAAGATCTTGCAGTAACTCTAGTTCATATGCAACCTACCCGAACTTCTTAATAATCATATATGGCCCTATGTAGCGTGGACTCACTTTTTCCTTCTTACCAAATCTCATAACTCCTTTCATTGGAGACACCTTTAAAAATACCCAATCACCTACTGAAAATTTTAGTCCTCTTCCCATGGCATCCGCATATGATTTGCGCCGACTTTGGGGTGTCACGCCCTAATGTTCCGTTTGGGCGGACTAGCACCCGTTGCCAATAAATATCGAGAGAAACAACCTATAATTATGAACTTTCTATACATACTATAAGGGGTTTCTGCGTTTGAGATGCCTTTAAGAAGATAAACAGTGATAACAAGCCAAAAGAAATGTATATGACTTGGTTGTTGGGGCCACGGTATTTAAAGTACAAGACATGATCACACTTTATTTTACATAGTCTATGAAGCCTCTAAATAAATAAGAACAACTAATAAGGGTCGATGTAGGCCTTGCCTCAACTAACTGTACAATATAAACATATAAGCTCTAGACATGCAAAGCTCCGAAGCAACCTAGAGCTGGGTAACCGTAGTTGAATGTCCTGTACTCCTACTGGGGAGATCTACTAGTAACTGTACCTACAACATGAAATGCAGGTCACCCATAAGGGATATCAGTATTAGATAATGTACTGAGTATATAAGGCAGGAAACATTGCATATGAAGTAACCTTTTGAATGAAACTGTTCACTGCTGCAACATAAGAGACCACCTTTAGTCATATTGTGGGATCATGTACTTTATGTTCTTTATATTTCTTTACCTTTACTGTAAAATCTAGGCACAGTTGTAAAATAAATGACCAACTGATCAGTGGTGAAATGTATCAGGTTTGTCCCTAGCCAGTTTATACTAAACCTCTCGGGCTACCCCCCGTTGATAGGATCGTCCCTAGCTAGGTGCTATCTCCACCCCTTGAGCTACCACCTATCAAAATTGTATACTTTATATTTCAATTACCTTTGAGATGATTCTTTTGGTGGACATAATATTAGAGCTGTAGGACTGTATATGTAGCACATTACATGTGGATAATCACACAAGACAACATGATAATGAAAAGAGTACATTACACAAATGATGAAATGCATATGAAACGGAATAGCTCGTGAACTTTATTTTGTAACAAGAACTCATGTAACTTGGTATCCAAACATGTATGCAGTTTTGAAGGTGACTATGTATGGAATCATATGAACATGTACAATAGTGGAGACATGTTTAATAGTTGTGTCGGAGTTGGTGAATGCCTTTATTTACCAAGGAGAGATCTATGTTTCATGCCAAGTTATACAAAATTAAGTAACCTTACATACGTCGTCGTCGAATCTTGTTACTATCTCAAAATAACCTTCCCTTCCTCCAAATACTTATCTACAACATAATTGGTGATACAACTAGCATTAATAGCCAATAGATACACCTTGGCATCCCAATTACATAACAAAACAAAACACGGGCAGCAAGCGGGTGTTTATATACCCCAATGTATTCCTTTAACTTTTCCATCCCAAATAGTATTTTCTAATACAAATTAGCATGTACGCATCATGTAAAGCATACTTTAATGCCATAACAGTCTTACAACAGCCCACAAAGTAGAACACATACCAATTTTACACAACCTAAAAATGGGCAGCATAATGTTACCTCCCTTAGCTACATTTCGATGTCGAGAACTCCAAACTTATTCCAACTTTGACAAAACTCTTATAGCAATATTTACACATATAAAAAGACCTAAAATAGTCTTATAACAGCACTTAAGAAGTCATGAAGGACGTGAGCTAATAGCCATACATACAACAGCTTCAAGTTCCAATCAACATGACGCTTAATATAACACAATAAAACGTGCTTGTTAAATAAAACCAAAGTCAGGGAAACAATCTTAGGGTGATGTTTATAACTCAAACCATGTTAAGGACACCAATATCTGTTTATAATACAACTCACAAAGCATAGACAAATCACCAAAACAAAAGGAAAACGTGCAGCAACTTTCAGCACAGAATCTGTCTAGATTTTCCAGCACCAACATACTAGCATATACTTCTGCTTTTTCATAAGAAAACCATACTAAACACATGTGTAAACTTACTTACCAATTACTTAAAGGTTTAGGGCTTATCCTATAACCATATAAGTCCCTTTTAACTGCTTTACAAAGTTGATAAAAGTTGAGAGAAAGTAAAGAGAGCAATCTGATTTTTTTTTTGTGTTCAACTTAAGAACGAATTGTGGAGCTGCTTTTGAACCCTTTATAAAGGGATATTTGGCCGCCATTACCTTGAACTTTTGACAACCCTATACCACACATTATCAACTGGTGATCCACCAGCTTGTCCCTTACACTTAGGCCTAAATGGGTCTGCAAGTTGATGTGCTTCGTCTGCCTATTTTCCAATTCTCTCTTCACTTAGTTTTGGGTCCAATTAGCCAAGTGGGTTGTGGTGTATTTGGGTACTTTTTAATATTATCCTTTGTCTAATCATATAGACTCTTTATGATACTAAAACATGGGCCAAAATTACACCCTTAATGCAAACTTTATTCATAGTTGAACTTGGATAAATTCGACGTCGAACCTCGTCTCCGTTTAGCTGGCAATTTTAAGCTAAGCAAGTAGGTGATTCACCTGCTAGCTTCCTAAGTCCTACAATCACCTCAATTCTCTTTCTTCATTTAAGGCTATATTTTATCAATTCGAGACAAAACATGTATACACTCGACCCTCTTAAGCGTTAGACGCACATATAGACCATTAACACAAGATTCAAGCACTTTTGAAAATTAGTGCCAATTAGACCAAACCATGTCATGTTTCATTTGAATTGTACTAGTAGTGTAAGGTGTGGGGTGTTACATCCCTTGACTGACTTTTTCCTGAAGTTGTCATAGAATAGGATCCTTGAACTATTTTTCTTTCACCTCCATTACCAATGAAGACTCCACAGCATTATGCACAATAACACCTTTTCTTGGAGTATCACGAAGGCGAACCCCCAAAATTGCTAGCTAACATAGATCTTTAGTCAATCCTTGTCTTACAATAGCTTGATTACCAGTATTCATGATTGCCTTATGACTCAAAGCTTTAGCTACCATATTTGCCTTTCCCAGATGGTATAGTATATTAATGTCGTAATCCTTTACTAGTTCTAGCCATCTCCGCTATCTTAATTTTAGGTCGTTCTGCTTACAGATGTACTGTAGGCTATTATGATAAGTATATATGTCAACATGGACCCTATCCAAATAATGGCACCATATTTTCAGAGCAAAGACAACTGTTGCTAGCTCAAGATCGTGTGTTGGGTAGTTTTTCTCATGGGGTCATAGTTGTCTTGATGCATAAGCAATTATCCTACCATTTTGTGTCAGTACACACCTTATGACAACTCCTGAAGCATCATAATACACTGAATACTACTCAGTACCTTCTGGAAGTACTAGCACAGGTGCAAAAGTTAGCTTATTTTCAGCTCCTGGAAGCTTCTTTTACACGCATCATTCTATTGAAACTTGGTTGCCCTATGTGTCAGCTTTGTTAGGGGTGTAGAAATAGAAGAAAAGCCTTTAACAAACCTCCTGTAATAGCCTGCCAAGCCTAGGAAGCTCCGAACTTCCGTGGGTGTCATTGGTCTTGGCCAATATTTCACAGCTTCTATCTTTTGTGAATCAACCCTTATTCCCTCATCAAACACAATATGACCCAAGAATGCTTCTGACTTTAGCCAAAATTCACATTTAGAAAATTTGGCATCCAACTTTCGATGAAAAAGAGTCTGTAACACCTGTCGCAAGAGATCTGCATGGTCCTCTTCTGATCTTGAATATCCCAAAATATCATCTATAAATAATATCACAAAGACATCCAAGAATGGCTTTAATACCCTGTTCATCAGATCCATAAAAATTGCTAGTGCATTATTAGCCCAAATGACATAACAAGAAATCCAAAGTGACAATAGCGCATTCTGAAAGCTATCTTGGGTATATGTTGCCCCTTCACCCTCACTTGGTGATAACTTGATCTCGAATAAATTTTTGAAAAGCATTTCGCACCCTATAATTGATCAAATAAGTCATCAATCTTCGGGAAGGGATATTTATTCTTAATTGTCACATAATTCAATTGTCGATAGTCGATACACATTCTTAAGATGCCATCCTTTTTGTGCACAAATAATGCTGGTGCACCCCAGGGGGACACACTAGGTCTTATAAAACCCTTTTCCAGTAAATCTTTTAACTGCTCTTTTAATTCACGTAATTCTGCTGGGTCCATTCTATATGGAGGGATAGAAATAGGTTGAGTGCCTGGAAGTAAGTCAATACCAAAATCTATTTTTCGTTCAGGAGGTAAGCTTGGGAGATCTTCAGGGAACATATCAACAAATTCATTCACTACTGGAACTGACTGAAGAGTTGGTGATTCTGTCTCCATATCCCTTGCTCTAATTAAATGACATATATATCTCTTAGATATCATCTTTTTGGCCTTAAATTAATAGATAAACTTCTCCTTCAGTGCCCCAACATTGCCTTTCCATTCAAGAACTACCTTATTTAGAAAGTGGAAATACACTCTCTTAGTTTGGTAATCCACAATGGCATAATAAGAAGATGACCAATCGATACCCATTATAACATCAAATTCCACCATTTCTAACTCAATAAGGTCAGCCAATGTGTCATGGCCACAAGCAGTTACTACACAGTCATAATAAACCCTTCAAGCTATAATAGATTAACCAGTTGGTGTAGACACTTCAAATGGTTTGTTCAATAATTTGGGTGTTCTCTAAAGCTTCCCAGTAACTAGTGGAGTGATGTATGATAGTGTAGAACTAGGGTCAATTAATATATATACCTTATGTGAAAAGATGGACAATATAGCTATGACCACATCAGTTACTGCTAGCTGTCCCTCTAACACCTCTATCACGACCCATAGGTACTTGCTGACCTCTACATGCTGGAGGAACTAATGATGATGATGCAATAGCTGACCCAGTAGATTGTGCCACACCACTCATATGTCTCATTGGGCAATCCCTTATCAGGTGCACTGGCATACCACACCAATAACAAACATCTTTCCCAACATGACATATACCTGAATGACTTCTCCCACACTATTGACAAGGCTACCTAGGAATCATTGGTTGGCATACCGAATAACCCATTGTCCTAGGACCTTCCCCTTTCCATTGTTGACCAAACAGATTACTTTGAGTCCCTTGAAGTCATGGTGGAGCACTATCTTTAGAGTAGGAGGATGATGGCCTAGGCAGTTTATTAGAAAACCGAGGCCTGAGATCAATTTGGGGTGGTGTAGAATGCCCTATAGATCTGGCTCTTTTGGCTTACCCCCTCTCCAAATCTTGTGTCCTTCTCCTATGCCTCTGATCCTCCAATTTTTGTGCAAACGCCTCCATTCTTGCTATGTCAATATCTTTGTTCAAGGAAGCAACAATATAGTCTCTGACCAGATATATATCCAACCTATCTACATATCGATGGACTCTATCTGCCATTGTGGCAACTACATTAGGAGCATACCTTTCTAGGGAATTAAATTGGAGCCTATATTCCCTCACACCCATATTCCCTTGGTGAATGTTTAGGAACTGATCTGCACGGGCCTCTCGGAACTCTAATGACAAATAATGGTCAAGAAATGTCTCTCTGAACTCTTACCAGGTAGTTGTAGGTGTATCTATACCCTTAGATTATTTCCAAGCTTCATACCACAATATAGACACACCTTTCAGCCTATATGTCGCTAACTGAACTACTTCTGTACCACTCACATGCATAATATCTAAAGTATGCTAAATCTGATCAATAAAGTCCTGGGGATCTTTATTAGGATCTAACCCAATGAAGGTTGGAGGGTCTAAATTAAGAAAATCACGTATCTTGGTACCAGCTGCCCTATTTGTACCACCTGTGCCCATAACTGGACTTTCCTGCCATTCACCTTGACCAGCAACTAAACGGGTCAATATTTGGACTGCATTCCTCAGATCCTGCACGGTAGCATCAATAGGTGGCTCTGGGGAATTTCACTGCTTTCTGGTTCATTATGAACTAGAGGAGTTGGAGATATCTATGACAAAATCTCCTTTCAAACCACATTTTGTTGTCTTACCTGGATAGGTATACCAACCATCACTTCTATTGCCTTCCCTTTACCTTATTCTACCTTATTTTTGGCATACTTGTTGTACAAAACAATTTAGGAATTAGAAAGAATGCACCTATTACACTTGACTTTATGGAACGATCTAAAGAATGGAAAAAAGTAATAACTCCTAAATGCCACGTAGTGTCATACTTATAAATATGATGCATAACATATCGATAAACAAGATTCTATATAGACACGGCTTTGTAGACTCCCTAGGATGACCCGCTCTGATACCACTTCTGTCACGCCCCAAAGTCCCATTAGGGCGGACTGGCACCTATTGCCAATAAGGCTCGGGAGAACTAACCTGCAACTATGCACTTTCTATACACACTATAAGGGTTTTATATATTTTACATGCCTTAAGAAGACAAACAGTGATAACAAGTAAAAAGGAAATGGATATGACTAGGCTGTTGGGGCCATAGTATTCAAAGTACGAGACATGACCACAGTTTATTTTACATAGTCTACAAAGCCTTTAAATAAAGAAAAATAGCTTATAAAGGTCGAGATAGGCCCCGCCTCAACTAACTATACAATATAAACATATAAGCTCTAGACATGCAAAGCTCTGAAGCAACCTGGAGCTTGGTAACCACAGCTGAATGTCCTGTACTCTTACTAGGGAGATCTACTAGTACCTGTACCTGTGGCATGAAATATAGGTCCCCCATAAGGGACATCAGTATGAGATAGTGTACTAAGTATGTAAGGCAGGAAACACTGCATATGAAGTAAAAATTTAAACGAAAATGTACATTGGTGCAACATACGAGACCACCTTCGGTCGTACTATGGGATCATGTACTTTATTTTCTTTACATTACTTTACCTTTACTGTAAAATCTATGCGTAGCTGTAAAACAAATGACCAACTGATCAGTGGTGAAACTTTATCGGGTTCGTGCCTGGCTAGGTTATAATCAACCCATCGGTCTAACCCCAGTTGATAGGATCATCCCTGGCATGGTGCTATCTCCACCCCTCGGGCTACCACCTATCAAAAACTATATACTTTATCATTCAATTACCTTTTACATAATTCTTTTGGTGGCCATAATATTGGAGCTGTAAGACTGTATACGTAGCATGTGACATATGGATAATCACATAAGACAACACGATAATGAAAAGAGTACATTACACAAATGATGAATGCGTATGAATAGAACAACTCGTGAACTTTATTTCATAAAAAGAACTAATGTAACTTAGTATCCAAACATGTATGCAGTTTTGAAGGTGACTATGTATATGTCACGCCCCAAAGTCCCGTAGGGCGGACTGGCACCCATTGCCAATAAGGTTCGAGAGAACCAACCTGTAACTATATGCATTCTATAAATATTATAAGATTTTTTACATTTGACATGCCTTTAAATAGATAAACAGTGATAACAAGTCAAAAGGAAATGCATATGACTAGGCCATTAGGGCCACGCTGTCTAAAGTGTGAGACAGGACTTCATTATGTTTTCTATAGTCTACAAAGTCTCTTAATAAACAAAAACATCTAACAAGGGTTGGGACAGGCCCTGCCTCAACAATCTGTGCAATAAAAACATGTAAGCTCTAGACATGTACAAAGCCCCAAAGCAACCTGGAGTTTGATGACAATAGCTGAATAACTTGTACTCCTACTGGGGAGATCTACTAGCACCTGTACATGCAGCATGAAATGCAGGTCCCTTATAAGGGACGTCAGTACAGGATAATGTACTGAGTATGTAAAGCAGGATATACTATATATAAAGTAATAAATCAAATGAAACCATGCATCTGTGAAAGATTAGGGACCACTCTTAGTTATGCTGTGAAATCATGTACTTTAGGTTCTTCATATCACTTTACCTTTACTGTAAAATTTGTACTGTATAATCTGTGCACAGTAGTAATCAATGACAAACTGATCAGTCGTAATTGTATAAGGATCGTCCCTATGCTAGGTTCTGTATGAACCCCCTCAAGCTACCACCCATCATAATACTATATCAGGATCGTCCCTATGTCAGGTTCATAACGAACCCCCTTGGGCTACCACCAATAAAAATTATTTACTGTATCTTTCAATTACCTTTGAAATGATTCTTTTAATGGCCATAATATTGGAGTTGTAAGACTGTATCTGTAACATGTTATATGTGGATAATCACACAAGACAACATGACAATGAAAAGAGTATTTACGTAAATAATAAAATGCATGCGAAGTAGAATAACTTGTGAAATTTATTTTGTAGCAGGAACTCTTGTAGCTTAGTGTCAAAGTATCTAGGATGGTTTGAAAGTACTATATATGGAATCATATGAACACGTACATAAGTGGAGACATGGTTAATAGTTGTGTCGGAGTTGGTGAATGCCTTTATGTACCAAGGAGAGAGCTATGTTGCATGGCAAGTGATACGAAAGCAAATAACCTTACATACCTCGTTATATGACCTAGTTACTACCTCGAGATAACCTTCTCTTCCTCCAAATACTTATCTACAACATAGTAGAGGATAAAACTCGCTTTAGAAGCCAATGAATACATCTTGGCATCTCAATCACATAAGAAAACAATACACGAGCAGCAAGCGGGTGTTTATAAACCCATGCATATTCCTTTAACTTTTCCTCCCCTAATCATATTTTCTAATACACATTAGCATATACACACCATGTATAGCCTATTTTATGTCCATAACATCCTTACAACAGCCCATAAAGCACGATACATCACAATTCCGCACAATCTAAGAATGGACAGCATAATGTTACCTTCCTTCGCTACATTTCGATGTCTACAACTCCAAACATATTCCAAATTTAACCAAACTGTTCCAGTAACATTTATACATACAACCAGCTATGAATAAGTTTCAGAACAGTAACAAATGAGTTATTAAGGACGTGAAGCAACAACTTGCTTTCCAACAGTGCACAAGTTCATACGAAGCACATAATTGCAATATCATATAATGACTCACTTTTGTGTACTGTAACAGTAGTTAATCATCCTTTTTACACTTCTGTGAAACCAATATTTGCTGAATAATTGAGTAGTAATACATAGTAAAGCCAGCCAATAAGATAAAAAACTCTTAACTAACAAGAAAATTACACGGAACCCTTAGTATACAATCTGTCCAGAAATTCCAGCATAGGTGAGATTAACTTGGCTCTTTGGTTTTGATGAACCAACCACACTAGGTGCATAGGTAAGTTTACTTCACTTTAAATTCAAGATTTACAGATTGTTTAGGGACTCTTTTGAGATTGTAAACCTTGTCTTTGACCTCCTTAAATGTGAGCAAACAAACAGCAAGAAAGCAGATTTTTTTTGTTCTTGTCTATGTTGAATGGAGTTGTGCGATTCTTATCTCTTTTTAAAGGCCTAGCTTGGCCGACTCTCTCTTGACTTCTTGAAAAACATAAACCACACATAATCATGTAGCTTAACCAGCAGCTTGACCCTCAAAGTTGGGCCTTTTTGGATCACCAACTTGATGGACTTGGGCTGCCAAATTTTCAGCTTTGACTTACTTAAGTTTGGGCCAAATTTGATAAGTGTTTTGTATTATCTTTAGGCCCTTTTTAATACATTTCTTGGGCTTACAATATAGACTATTTATGATTCTAGAACATGGGTCCAAGTTATACCCTTAATATGGACTTTATTTATAATCAAACTTGGACAAAATTTGACGTCGAGCCTCGTCTCAGTTTAGTTAGCAATTTAAGCTAAGCAAGTAGCTGACTCACCTGCTAGCTTCTAAGTCCTACAAGTACCTCAATTCTCTCACTTCATTTTAAGGCCCTAATCTTCTCAATTCGACACAAAATATGTATACACTCGACCCTCTTAAGCGTTAGACGCACATATAGCCCATTAACACCAGACTCAAGCACTTTTGAAAATTAGCGCTAATTTGACCAAACCCTGTTATGTTTCATTTGACTTGTACTAGCATTGTAAGGTGTGGGGTGTTACTGTACGGAATCATATGAACATTTACAAGAGTGGGGACATGGTTAATAGTTCTGTCGGAGTTGACAAATTCCTATATGTACCAAGGAGAGATCTATGTTTCATGCCAAGTGATACGAAATCAAGTAACCTTACATACCTCGTTGTATGACCTCGTTACTACCTTAAGATAACATTCACATCCTCCAAATACTTATCTACAACATAGTAGGCGATAAAACTTGCATCAATAACCAATAAATACACCTTGGCAGTCCAATCAAATAACAAAACAACACATGGACAGCAAGCAGGTATTTATAAACCCGAGCGTATTCTTCCAACCTCGACATCTCTAATTGCATTTTCCAACACATATTCACGCATACACTTCATGACCAGCCCATTTTAATGCCATAACAGCCTTATAACAGTGCACAAAGTACAACATATAACAATTCTACACAACCTAAAATGGGTAGCATAACGTTACCTCCCTTCGCTACATTTCGTTGTCGACAACATTAAACCTATGCAATCTTTAACCAAACTGTTCTAGCAACATTTACACATATAAAAAGACCTAAAATAGTCTTATAACAGAACTTAAGAAGTCATCAAGGACGTGAGCTAATAGCCTTACATACAACAGCCCGCAAGTTTCAATCAACATGACACTTAAGATAACACAATAAAACGTGCTTGTTAAATGAAACCAAAGTTAGTGCAGCAATCTTAGGGTGATGATTATAACTCAAACCATGTTGAGGACACCAATTTCTCTTCATAGTAGAACTCACAAACTATAGAGAAATCACCAAAACAAAAGGAAAATTTGCAACAACTTTCAGCACAGAATCTGTCCAGATTTTCCA